>JAQJVL010000337.1:225000-465021 GCA_035578905.1 Stictocephala bisonia | reverse complement strand
CGCTGTACGGATATGGATGGGTGGGAGGGCGTGTATTGCTGTGTGTACAATGTACATGTATGGCTAGCTGGAAGGGCAAGCAGCGCTGTACGGATATGGATGGATGGGAGGGCGTGTATTGCTGTGTGTACAATGTACATGTATGGCTAGCTGGAAGGGCAAGCAGCGCTGTACGGATATGGATGGGTGGGATGGCGTGTATTGTTGTGTGTACAATGTACATGTATGGCTAGCTGGAAGGGCAAGCAGCGCTGTACGGATATGGATGGGTGGGAGGGCGTGTATTGCTGTGTGTACAATGTACATGTATGGCTAGCTGGAAGGGCAAGCAGCGCTGTACGGATATGGATGGATGGGAGGGCGTGTATTGCTGTGTGTACAATGTACATGTATGGCTAGCTGGAAGGGCAAGCAGCGCTGTACGGATATGGATGGGTGGGAGGGCGTGTATTACTGTGTGTACAATGTACATGTATGGCTAGCTGGAAGGGCAAGCAGCGCTGTACGGATATGGATGGGTGGAAGAGCGTGTATTGTTGTGTGTACAATGTACATGTATGGCTAGCTGGAAGGGCAAGCAGCGCTGTACGGATATGGATGGGTGGAAGGGCGTGTAATGCTTTGTGTACAATGTACATGTATGGCTAGCTGGAAGGGCAAGCAGCGCTGTAAGGATATGGATGGGTGGAAGGGCGTGTATTGTTGTGTGTACAATGTACATGTATGGCTAGCAGGAAGGGCAAGCAGCGCTGTACGGATATGGATGGGTGGGAGGGCGTGTATTGCTGTGTGTACAATGTACATGTATGGCTAGCTGGAAGGGCAAGCAGCGCTGTACGGATATGGATGGGTGGAAGGGCGTGTAATGCTGTGTGTACAATGTACATGTACGGCTAGCTGGAAGGGCAAGCAGCGCTGTACGGATATGGATGGGTGGAAGGGCGTGTATTGTTGTGTGTACAATATTCATGTATGGCTAGCTGGAAGGGCAAGCAGCGCTGTACGGATATGGATGGGTGGGAGGGCGTTGTATTGCTGTGTGTACAATGTACATGTATGGCTAGCTGGAAGGGCAAGCAGTGCTGCACGAGTGTGGAAAGGACATCGTCTTTTCATCATTTCCAAATTATTTACCTTCCTGTATTATTATAGTACTACCCATGGTAAAATGTAATTTCCCCAACAAGGAAACACAATAAAAAACCGATTTACACCCAATTTTCAATCAAATAACACGCTCAGATGTTATTAAAATTTGCATAGCCAGTAAATTTATTTAAGTAATTTGATATTTGTGAAGTGCGGAGTTAATTGTAGTCCTGTGTCTGTTACAACTGATACGAACCACCGGTCATTATGGTCTTGAGTAGGTGGGCAGTCTTGTCCGTTGTGGCCTTCACATGGTTGGCCCAGCCCGAGAATTATTGTGCTATAATTGAATGTGTAAGTTTAATGCACCAAATATAAAACAAAGTAGTGTATCCGTTTTTACCTTAGTCTTATGAATGGTGGGTGGGTGAGGGTTTGTCAAAGGACGAGGCCTTACGGGAGGTGAGAGTTAGTTCGTTAGAAATTGCGAATGGAAGGAGGTTAGAGTATATTTACCAATAGACATAGGAATGATGATTATGTGAGTGTTAGGCAAGAAGTGCGTGAAGATGTGATGAGTAAGGTCGGCAAGATTCGTGTGAAAGATGGGCGAATGAGAATTACTCAGGTGTATGTGCATTTGGGTTGTTTTCCGGAGTGAGAGTTACTCAGGTGTATGTGTATTTAGGTTGTTTTCCTGAGTGAGAGTTACTCAGGTGTATGTGTATTTAGGTTCTTTTCCTGAGTGAGAGTTATTCAGGTGTATGTGTATTTAGGTTGTTTTCCGGAGATAGAGTTATTCAGGTGTATGTGTATTTAGGTTGTTTTTCGGAGTGAGAGTTACTCAGGTGTATGTGTATTTAGGTTGTTTTCCGGAGTGAGAGTTACTCAGGTGTATGTGTATTTAGGTTGTTTTCCGGAGATAGAGATTCTTTCAGAAATCGTGTGCGTAGAGTGAGTGTAAGTGTGTTTAAGAGTCTGATGAACGTAGCCTGCGTGGGAGTGCTTAAGAAATGTGTTCACGAGGGGGAAATCGTCTTGGATTGTGTATACGTATTTTAATTATATTTTCAAACATTACACCTTCTCGCTGAATGAAAATATAAAATCCTAAAAGTTACCCTTTTAGTATGTGGAACGTTTCGAACGTACTCATTCACATGACCCACCCCCCACCCATACACTGCAGAGGTATTGACCCACCTGCCCACCCATACACGCACTGTGGTATTATACATACAGTGGTATTGACCCACCTGCCCACCCATACACGCACTGTGGTATTATACATACAGTGGTATTGACCCACCCGCCCCCCACACACGTACGGTGGTATTGACCCACCCGCCCCCCACACACGTACGGTGGTATTGGTATCAATGCCACTGTACGTGTATGGGTGGGCGGGTGGGTCAATGCCACTGTACGTGTATGGGTGGGCGGGTGGGTCAGTACCACTTTACATGTATTGGAGGGTGGGTGGGTCATCACCACCGTACGTGTATAGGTGGGCGGGTGGGTCAATACCACTGTACGTGTATGGGTGGTCGGGTGTGTCAATACCACTGTACGTGTATTTGTGGGCGGGTGGGTCATCATCACCGTACGTGTATTGACCCACCCGCCCCCGAATTTAATTATATTTAATTATATTACCAGAGGAAGTGTAAACGTAGACAAATAGTTGAGGAGATATGTGTATGTACAATGCGGGTCAGGAGAGCGGGCGAGTTCGTTCAAAAAGTGAGTTAATTAAGTGTACGTAAGGAAAATTTAAATGCTCTTCAGTTTCTGAATGAATCAAAAATTATATTTATTTCCAAAATAAAAATGAAGCGCAAAACAAATATCTTATAAATTTAAAATTATTTATTTCTCATGGACATGTACATGTATCAAGAATAGTCAATATATTTAAATTAACTATATAGTAACATGATATACATAAGTCAGTAATTAAAAACTAATTAAGAGATAAAAATAATAGTATTGTACATACTTTTTACTGGTATGGTTATTTGGGGTACAACAATTCAGAGAATGAATAAAATCAGTTTTCTACAAGAAAATATTTTAGGTTATTTTTAAAAAATATACTGAAAGGCTGGTTTTTAAATGATCTGTCAATCTATTATAAACTGTAGGTCCTAAATATTCTATTGATTTACGGAACATGTTATTACTGTGATGGGGTACAATTAAATTGTTTTCATTTATGGTGGAATATTTATAATTGTGGGTAGGAAAGTTTTTAATATGTTTAAAAGTGTAAACTGATACGGAGTAGATAAAGATAGAAGGAAGGTTTAGGATACGTTCTCGCAGAAACGCTTGCCTACAGCTCTCCAGACCCCCAGACCAAACGTATAGGCCTCTTTTGCAACTTGAAAATCCTTTGTAAGAAAGAAGATGAAGCGGGTCCCCATAACATTATACATTTAATTTCATTTAAAAAATCAATATAAACATAACTTAATAACACTAATAATTAAGGTTTACAGCATAGGGGTTATAATTAAAAAATGTGCTACCACTAAGAAAATAATTTATACTCTTAATAATATTTCACCCCCTAAATCCTTGTTTGCCAAGTTATTTTTTCCTAGCACTCCTTAGGTCATCAAGATTATGTATGTCATGTAAACAGTAATAGCCTGGTTCGAGATTAGACTATCTGCTGCCTTTCCTTGTACGGCTTCCCAACTTATCAGGCTTCTTTTCAACGTTTGTTAACAGTTTTTCTTTTACGTAGATATTTTAAAAACGTATTTAATTATTTTTTTCAAAGTTCACTGTACTGTCCCGCAATTGCGTGTAGAACTAGTTAATTGAATTATGTGATAAAATTCATTATAGTATTTCCACAATTGAGAAATCTGGAGAACTGTTTGTGTTTTTCCTGTACCCATCTTATAGTTCGAAACATATTTGGTTCCGTCAGGTTGTTCATGATTTTAAATTAATTTTTTGGTGATTTCCAACACTACTGGTGTTCCAACACACGTTGTTAGAAAAAAAGAAGCGTTGAAAGAGTCCAGCATATTCTTACATTCTTACATATGAGACGCCGACACAACGTTGTTGGTATTTTAAGGCGAATATGAATGGTTATATGGTTATATGAATAAGTGTAGGATGAGTGTGGATGAGTGTAGTCTGGTTACTATCTGAGTTCAACTGTTCCTCAGAAAGGGCAATTTATTAATAGCCCAACAGCCAGGGCAACTAAGGGACCTACAGCTTTACGTGGAATCCGAACCACGTAGTGCTGGTCTGATTTTCAGCTAATTGACAAGCCTGATACTCAGTTATCTCCCCCACACAACATCCGCACAATGATTACCACCAAACATGGACACCCCAGATTTCTCTAGTAGTATCCACGCCGATAGCAACCATCAAGCGGACGCCATGTCGGCATTAAGAGAACCGAGCATCCAACCTATCGCCTACAATCTCCCAAACACTTTGTCCCCAAGTAGCTGGGTTACAGCACTGCGCCACCAGTGCTGATTTTATTTTTTACCGATACCATATTCACCAACGTCAATTTTATGGGTCAAGTAGTTATACAATTTACTTATAAACATTTTTACAGTTGTATTCCCTTTTTATATAGATTTACAAGCAGAAGGTACGCCTTGAATGTGTAGTAATTCATACCCTGGTCAGGTGACATTGTTGGTCGTGTGCCAACCGACAGGGAGAGTACCGTGGCCTACAAGTCGCGTCGGCCTCGAAACGTCATTCATACAGCCTTCCTCAGGTCAGTTCCACTGTTGTAAAGTCGCACGCGTTCTGCTGGTGAAACCGCCTGTCATGTGCGCAATCCAATTATTTCAGCAACGTAATTATTGGATTAAATTGGGTTTTTGCTCCCGGAATTTCGAAAAATAAACTTTAGTGTTACCAGCTGCTCACATCTTTAGTCCTTAGAGACATATTTATTTCGTTGATCATCCAGATATAGACAAATATGAATTTCGAATGTGTGAGATGACTGTAGATGAGCGAATGTAGCCATTGTTTCAAACTAAGGCAGTCTATTCTTTAGAAAGTTTAATCAATTAACCCAATGACAGATGAACAGCTGGTGGTTATCAGCTGATCCCTTTCAAAATTAGCTATGATTCAGATTGGGATTGAATTGAGAATTTTAAGCTTATGAAGCTTGATTTGGTAAATATCAAAACTATAGAGGTCACATCATATTTTCATCATTTTATTCTTTTCAACCAGTCAATATTAACCCCACCAACACAAACCCATACAAATTTTTTGTTGGAAATAAAGAAGAGTTTTGCCAAAAGAAGAGTTTTCAGAAAAATAAAAAAAGCGTTTCACCAAAAAACACTGTGTATTATATAATCTTATGTAGTTTTTCTTCTGAACACGAATATGACATAAAATTATTCATACGATGAATAATAACTAAGATATTTTTTAAAAAGTGGGTTGGGTTTGGTTGGTTTTATTTAGGTTAAATTAGATTAAGTTAGCATATGTATTCTTGGTTAACACATACTAACCTAACCTAAACTATTCATTACTATTATTACTATTCATTGTTCATCATTAATAGTATAGTACTATTATACTATTAATGATGAATACTATTAGTACTATTATACCGGATTATACTATTAGTACTATTATACCGGATTATACTATTAGTACTATTATACCGCCGATCGTCAACTATACTGACTTAAACTAACCTACTTTGTTGGTTGCATATCTCAATTAATTGTTATTCTTCGAATGGATAATTTGATGTCATATTCTTGTTCAGGAGAAAAAAAACTACGTAAGAACAATGTAATATTTAAAGTGTTTGGCGTAAAACGTTTGTTTCTATTTTTTTTGGGAAAACCCGGTATTCCGCCATAACCTTTTATTGATTTGTGTTGGTGCGGTTATAATTGACTACTAGTAGATAAATGGAAAAAGTATGAACATTATGTAGGACCCCTACACTCTATATTTACCTCTTAATAACACTTGACCTCATTCTTAGTTGAAATATCTTTAGTATCATTAAGTTATCAACATTAGCTGCCACTTCACTATAAATGAGAATTCCTGAGGTTTGTTTATGTCACAAATGACTCAGAGTAGATGTACCACTGGTTATTTACTACACCGGCCACCTGTCCACTTACTCCTGTTTACGTGACCTGGGTCCTCTCAGGTTAGTTCAGTATTCCCAGCTGGGCTGTGAGTAACAACGTACGTGCTGGAACCGTTCGCACCATTCAAACATGCATGAGCGTCGTTTACTGGATCTGAGACTTCATTGAATTGTTTATTTGTTGTATTAAGCCACTGTATCGTGTAGATAATGTTGATGCCATTAAAATCAATTATTATTTGTAAAGGGAACTTCTTGTCCTTTTTATTTTCCCACTCGTTTCATTTTTCTTCGCTCCATCTTATTCCGGCTCTCGGAGCAAACCTGATGTCTGGTTTAACCTCCCATTTTCAACTTATCTTCGAAAAGTATATCTTATGTAAATTTCTACTTTGCTGGTTTTGGCCGATTCTATATATCTTCTATCATATTCTCCTCCATTAACAAGTGATGCTATGTGTTTTACCATTCTTTTTCTGGGTCTATGATCAGGTTATTATTGCTAATTGGGACTTGTTTATTAGGTTATTATGTAAATAATATACCATCGAAGTAAATATCATCAATAATAATAAATTCAATGAGTTGTTATTATTATTGAAAGTAAATTTTTATTTTATTATTTGAGTTTTTTGTTATTAACAGTAACATACCAGATAAATAACACTGTTCATAAGCAGACATTTTATTGCTTAATAAGAGCATGCTTCAGACAACACGTGGGTTTACCGCGGGACAGTTAAAATTATGAATATGCTTCAATAAGCGGTAGATTTCAAACTATTTTTTCCTATGGTATCCACTACTTTTGTAATTCTTGCTCAGTACTAGTAAGTAGTCGTATTGATTTCCTCGTAAGTCAGTTCTTGGTAACACACGTTAAAGAGACATGTGGTCAATGCACTTCCGTGTGGGGGTGACCCTAATGCAGATGCATGCTGAGCGTAGTGTCGTGCTGGGTATCAGGGATCTGCCCCAGTTAGTACGCAAGTCGTGATGTTCTCATATATAGTCTTAACTCTTGCTTCGCTTCCTTCTCCAAAGACATGCACAAGATATAATGGCAAATGATAGACTTATGCATGCAACTCTGCCGAACTTGTTAATCAATTAGCAGATATAGTCACAATTTGATAAGATCAGTATGTTTCTTTGTTAGTATGTATATTTCATATACATATACATTGCAGTGTTATGTGTATACATAACACAACAGTTTTGCGTATACATAACACATCAGTTTTGAGTATACATATACATTGCAGTTTTGCGTATACATATACATTGCCGTTTGCATATACATATACATTACAGTTTTGCGTATACATATACATTGCAGTTTTGCGTATACATATACATTGCAGTTTTGCGTATACATATACATTGCCGTTTGCGTATACATATACATTGCAGTTTTGCGTATACATATACATTGCAGTTTTGCGTATACATATACATTGCAGTTTTGCGTAGGTTGCTTGGGGAGTCGATATAGATTTAACATAAGACATAACATTAACATGTAAATGCGAGCAGCGCTGTTTGCATGAGCTATTACTGGCTAAACAGCTTGCTCTTTATTCATTGAAGACATTTCTCTCGCAACATTCTGCTTTCCCATCTAAATCCTACAATGTTATTGGATAGAGGGGTGGAGGGGGTTGTATCGATTGAATATATTAGTGAAAATATAATATGATGACGAAATAGGAATAAGTCATAACAAAAGGAGATTCTGCTTATAAACAGTGTCATTTATCTGGTATATTTTGTACATTTTATGTACATATTAATAAAAAACCTCAAAAAATAAAATTATGTTTAATTAACTTTCAATAATAATAAATTAAATGATTTATTATGATAATAAATTCAATAATATATTATTGTATTGTCATAATAACGTAACCACTACGTCCCTAATAACATGATCGTAGACTTGTAAAGGAAGCATTGTAACAGGTCCACCAAATTGATAGATAAATTAATTAATTCAAATAAATAATAAATTATTACGTAAAAGAAAGGGATATATTTAATTGGAATAAATAACGAATGTGGAAATTATATTCGAGAATTGTCGTGAGTAAATCACCAGTTAGATAAAAAAGGAGACAGAAATATCTGTCCCAAACAAAATACAGTCCTGCCTTTGTTACAAGCCAGACATGGGTGGGGTTTTTTCTAAGAATATGTCGCAGTGGACAGATGTGGGAACGCCTGAATGGCACCAGTCGATAAAAATAAGACGGAATAGTGTGTGACAAGAGTCAACATGAAAGTCAGTTGGAATTTTCCATAACCCCCACCCCGGGACTAAAATAGGGAGAACGTACAAGCTACGTTTTGAGCAGACGACTTGTAGGCAAATACTAGAAAAAAGGAGAGACGCTATTGGTTCACGCGATGCAGGAAGGGGTCTACCATGCGGGTGACTGCTAACAAGACCCGCTGGCCCTAGATCACTTCCCAATAGGACACAGTACTGTACACACAAACAGACACCAAGACATACATACTACTCCGACATTACAAGAAATTAATTTGTGCGGGAACTTTGATAAAGATGTAGAACCATATCATTCGATTATTAAACTAGTTCTTATTGAAGTTTATTTTAAAGTATTTAAATTCAGAAAGTAAATTGGTCCGTATCGCGCTCTACAAGAACTTCATTGTTTCCAGATAAGTTACATTTAAGAACATTGTTAAAATTTTTGTTTTGTAAAATAAGTTGAAATAAGTAAAAAACTTCATGTTATAATCAATTTTATTTATGAGTAAATGTAGAGTCATGTTGAAAATAAGATAAATAATAAAAATGTTTGTGTAAAAGAATGTTGGAGTACTTGTATTATATATTCCTGCCAATTTACCCAATAAGGACCCTGAGATTTTTTAAGTATAATCATGCTCTAAATTAAATTAAATTTTTATTATTTAGAAGATAAAAAATAAAAAAGAATAATCAAAGTAATATAACAACCTCATAAAGGTAGCACATTACAGATTGTCATCCAAAGTGGTGACCAATTATTGAAAATCAATAATTCTAATTCAATTAATTTTATTAAATTAATTGCAGATTTTAAATTAGAGTAACATCAAAAACCACAATGTTACAGCATCATTTGTTAATGGAGGAGAATGGATACATAACGTTAGAAGAGAAATTGAATCGGCCAAAACCAGCAAAGAAGAAATTACTGAAAACACTAAAAGACACAGCGGAGTTGTTCTCTACGCTTGCTTTAACCTGGAACTAGAACTGACACTACTTACAATGTGACTACGTTTTTATTGATGAATAAATGATGTATTGAATAATTATTGACATGTATCATATTGTTGATCAGCTGTTTTACTGTATCATTATATTTACTGACGTTTACAATACTAAGTTAAATTTTCATATTGCAAAAAACCTTCCCTCCGTAGTTCTCTCCAAACCATCACACCAGTCTGCTGCCGCCGATCTCCTAGATAACAAAGTTTTATGGTCTATAATACCCTATAAGGGTACTTTAGGGGGATGAAAAGTGATACAATAATGTCAGAGTAAGTAAATATTAATTCAACAATGAAAATCAAATCAACCATTCTATTATGTCATGTTTATGTTTTTTGTGTCAGCTGTATGAGATAAATTATTACTCCATTAAACTAAGGCCAGTGTTAATCTTATGAAAATAAACGATTCCCGCCATGTTAAACACTAAAAAATCAAAACTTTGAAAACTACCAGTTTGATCCCAAATATGTTTTTTCCATAACTTAAAACCTAGTCGAGTTAGAGACATGAGGGTTTTACTCAACTATTTTATATTGTAATTCACATCATTCCTGAAAATTTAATCAAAACCATTAGAGCCGTTTTTGAGAAAATTCCATTTTTGTATATTTATTGCCCATAAAAAAACTAAAATTTCAAATAAGTGAAAAAATAGTCTGGAGACATTGGCTAAATACACATACATACCAAATTTCATGAACATTTATCCATCCGTTTGGTTTCCAGTGAACTGCACATACACATATACAGACACACATACGGACAGACACCAACAATTTTTTTCGAAAAAACCACTCCTTTGGATTCAGGGGGGCCCTAAAATGGATTTTTAGACCAACTTGTAAAAATATTTGTTTTTGACGATCACAATACTTTCTTTATGCTAACGCATTTGGGAGAAAGTAAAAAGGAAACATTTAGAGGGGATATGACTACCACTTAGGTCCATGATACAAAAACAAACTTCCCTTCAAGTTATATCTAAATCTGTTGAGTGACTCCAGAGATTTCATGATGAGTGAGTACATCGTTTTTTGGATTATATTAAGATATAAGAAGATATAAAGCATTCATTTTTATTTGTGTTTAAGCGTCAGTAGTCGATCAAGAGCCTAATTAATAGAGTAGGTGTATCACAGAACTATTATTTTCTACTTAAAAGAAGAAGTTTTTAGTTTTAAGTCAATAAATACTTTGAAGGTTCACCTTATGTCTTATTTTTGAACGTACATTTTGCTGAAAACGGATTGACGTATCAGTCAGTACTTTTTACCATTGTTGAGGTTTCTTATTTTTGCTGTACCAGAAGTGAGTGACAGGCGTTTTTACAATACTTTTGGGAGCGGCAACTTAGCTAGTATTGTTATGGGAAATAAGTTAATTATTCGACCATTATCAACTATTATTATCTATAATTACACCTTAAGAGAGTCCTGGAGTGGTCGGTCATCTTTAATCTATTCTCCTTTTAATGCCAGTGTTAAACGTAAGGCCAATTTGTTACGTATTTTTCTGATCAAATTATGTTATGCTTAGCGCATTTTAATATTTCATTTTAATTCTTGTGATGTACGTATTTAAAATTGTTCCTATTTTAACTCAAAATCAATAAGCATTGTACATTCATTCAAGAATTTGTTGAAATTTTAAGTGTTAAAATTGACTTATGAACAATTTCTCTGCAGGATAGTGGCTCTATGTTTTGCAAGATTTTAGAAAATTTAACAAAAAGGACTTGTAGCGATTGGACTCATGCAGGCCGAAAGCAAAGAGAACATAGAAACAGAGGTCGGTTTCTCACGGCCTCAGTGAACGCTTCAGTTTAAGTTATGAATAGATTTACAACCAATTTACATCCTTATCTATCTGTGGTATTAAATACTGCGATTATCCTTGAGGATTTGGAGGAATAAGGAAGGTACAGATAAGGTTCTGGCCCTGCCATTATCTGACAAAATAGAGAAATAACTAATCGACACACAATCAGCGCACCACTGGATGCTACCTTTGTTTCTTGCTTCTCTGTGCAGCAGTCACCAGAATTTCTTATCACTCTAGTAAATTAGTTCAAGTCAACCTTTGAACTATAGTTGGCATGTATCTTTATATGTTGCATTTTTGTAAGTTTTAATAGTTTTAGACCGAAGTGTGCTCCTACATGTTGTAGTAAGTAATCTTAGAGATCGTTAAACTGTGAGTTTACTGAGATCTCGAGTATTGTATGCTCAGTGGCTTATGCTTCGGACTGTGGAAGCCATGCTCCAAGGTTCGAATCCCCAACTGAGCTAACGCTTGGTACTTTGTCGTTGAATGCACAGACCGTAGGCCCATGTAAACTAGCAAGTGAATTAAAAAAATATATCAATCTAAGAATGTTGGTTGATTAAATTTAATTTAGTTTTTTCCCCTTAGGCCTACTTGTATTAAAGGTAATTTTCGCCTTTTCGCGTATTTTACTTGACACAATACGTGTAACTAACAGGTATCTAGGCCTAGATCTACTTCGCTGATCGTAATCGACATTCCGTCACTATCGACGCTTTCCCCCATCGATATACCTTCCTACCTCTAGTACTCCTCATTACGATGGTTATTAATGAGGTGGAAACAGGTCGACAAGGAAGTCGCTGGAGAACCATCTGTCCTTCCAGGGAAATGGCACTAATTAATTAAAGTAGTTTATTAGCTCAAATAGACGTGTTTCAATAAATTTGCAGTGTTGTTTCAGTTACATTTGTATTACTTAAGCTTACTGTAATGTTATGTTTTTAATTTTTTTATTTCGAAAATTTATGACTCAAACCAGATTTATCACAGTATACAAAGAAAAATAATTATGTGTTTATTTTATAATTTTTCCAGCGTTATGACATGAGTTGCGGAGGGCAGAGCCAAAGTTGGAATCTCCGACCGAGTCAACGGTCGGTCCTTCACTCGTCGAATAAAGTTCACGAATATAGCTGCAGGTCCATGTAAACGGTCCAGTAACGGGGTTTTCAATATAAATTGGACTGTTATTTATTGGATTGTACTTTCTAGTAGGAACATTTGATTGCTCTTTTCTATAATTACCGGTATTTCATGCATTTCCTTACCTTCCTTTATTTTACAAATAAAAATAATGTCAGTGCTGAAAACGTGTTACTATGACCACCACTAATATACAGTTAGTTTATTTCTGTTGCCAGACAATTATTTATTTATGAAAACAACTCTGTGAATTACTTTTTACTTTCTCCCATATACGTTAGCTTAGAGAAAGTATTGTGATCGTCAAAAAAAAATGTTTTTACAAGTTGATCTAAAAATCTATTTTAGGGTCCCCTGAAACTAAAAAAGTGGTTTTTAGGAAAATAATGTTTTGTGTGTGTCCGTATATGTGTATGTGCAGTTTGCTGGAGACCAAACGGATGGATCAATTATTATAAAATTTGGTATGTAGTTGTATTTAGCCAGACAATTTTTTGAATTTTTAGATTTTTTTTATTTGTATTGGCAAACAACATACCCAGAATGGAATTTTCTCCAAAAATGGCTATAACGATTTTGATTAAATTTTCAGTAAAGATGTGACACAATTTAAAATATTTTAGTAAAAACTGCATGTCTCTAACTTGACTAGTTTTTTAGTTACGGCAAAAAAAACTTATTTGGGAATCAAACTGGCACTTTTCACAGTTTTGATTTTTCAGTGTTTAATATGGGGGAAGGTTTGTGCCAATTCTTTGGAACCATTTATTAAAGATAATATCAAGTAAACAATCTACTGTTATTTTTGTAACAACTAAAGTAAAAAGTAGTTAATTTCAGAGCAAAGCGTGGCCGGTTCAGCTATTATGTTATAACTACATTATATGAAACCGTTTAGGTTTTTTTGGTATTATATATTGAGAGTACAAAAATTATTGGCAGGCAGTTTCCACTTAATTCAAAGTGATTTTGAAGAATAGAAGTGTTTTAATAACAATCCAACTACTACTGGCGCATGATATATGATTCTTGCCTAAGACCAACATGTGTTCACAAAATGAGTTATCGTAGTGACCAAGTCCTGCCCAACAAGGATGCGGGGTTCTACAACGCATGCCAGTTAATTCGCCACTTCCATTCCTAGGCACAGGTCGTAAATGTGCTGCTGATGATGTCGGCCTCGTCATCCGCGCAGCGGTAAGCAATTCTGTTTCAACATCCCACACTACCGCTGCACTCTCGCATTACCATAAGCAATTGGCAGCGTGTCACAAATTGGCAATTTTTCATCTACTTCTCCAGTGGCCGTTAATAAATACTAAAGGGGTCTTAATGAAGTAGTATTTCTTTATTTATACCTCGTGGTAACTAATAGATATGTTGTCGGCGTGACACATGGAACGGTGTTTTAGGTTACTCGCCTTTTTTGTAAATAATTTATAAATTTATTTATTACTCCTGTTTGGATTTTAAGTAATTTAAATAGTTGTCTTACAACGACAGAACAAATATCTTCGTATTTCGCACACAATTGTATTTTGACTGGGCCTTTTCGCTCCACAAAAAACGCCAAAACATGGGTTTCTATTTCACAGATTCGGACCGTTATTTTTATATCGCAACAATTGAAAAGGAATTTAATCTGTGAAGAACTATTCTAGTGGACCATAAATTAATTGTTGTCAAAAATTAGTATTTTAATAATTTTTAAAAGTTAAATATGTGAAACTTTCAAATGTCATTCTTGATGATTGAAAACTCATAATCACCTTATAGCCCACTAGATTAAACCTTTAATAACTATAGAGTGTTAACTATAACTCACTATAATAATAAACACGAACGGTCAGTACAAGTAGAATAGCATGTGCAAGTAGAACCGCTGGTGGTAAAATTTTATGCCTAATATAAGGCTGTCACCTTTCCACCGGTGGGTTGACAGTTTTATTTATTCATTACATGCTACATAACAGCTCATGCCAATTACAATGCAGCATTACAATATAAATCAAGTTACAGCATGCTACTCAATAAATCTTAACAATGAACAACAACAGCAGCGAAATGTATATAAAGTCCATTTTCAATGAGATCAGATTCCTATTTGGCTTATAGGCTATTTAAAAAGCAACAAACACATGCAAAAATAGTTAACATAAGGAACACATAATTTTTATATATCATCTAAATAAATTACTCAAACCATAATTGCCAAGCCAGGTTTGTAAATCATAATAAATATATATATTTTAAATATGCAGATGTGACATACATAGTTCATAAAGAAGGTAAGTTAGTCAACTGTCCACATCAACAAGCAGTATTTTTTTAAAGTTTTTCAATGTATTATGAAAAATATCTACGTTCGATGAATAAATATTGTACGTTCTTAACATGGTGTTAATTGGTGAGTAATACCCGAGGTTTGTGTTGGCAAAATGAGGGCTGAACAAGAGGCAGCTACGAGAGTTACGTCGGGGCACTGCAAAATTAATCTCTGATAACAGTTGTGGGTTATCAATAACCCCGTTAACCGATTTATGCAGGTACAACAAGTTTTGTATTCTTCGCCTTTTAGTGAGACTTGGTAACTCAAAAAGGTTTAACAATTCTAAATAGGATATTACATAATTGTAATTACCAAACTCTTTATAATATATAAAACGTAAAAACTTCCTCTGTATACTTTCAGTTGTATCTATAAGGTACACAAAATGCGGAGACCGAACTACTGCGCCATATTCAAGCTTGGATCTTACTAGTAAATAATAAAGCATTTTGACGATTTGGTGTTTCTTAAAAAATTACCCGACCTGCGTATGAGCCCCAGTAGCCCAAATGCTGATTTGCACACTGCTAATACATGTTCAGAAAAAGTCAATTTAGTATCAAATAAAATTCCAAGATCTTTAAAAACTGATGTCCTCTGTAACACTCACTATACCATTCATCTTATAATCATCATAAGTTTGGGGAACGGCCACCTTTTGCTTAATTACCATATTTCCTACACCATTGGCATTGTTTACTTATTATTTCAACATTGTTATGTAAATGATACAACATTAAAAAACTACATAAGTGTTTTTAAGTGTATTTTGTAAGCTCGGGAAGTAGTGATGTAAATGTGTTGAATTTATTTTCAGCATTGTTATTTTTACTGTTACTGAAGTTGAAGCATCACATCCTCAAACACACATCTATATTGTAAACCCAATTTGTTAAAGTCCTCATTATTATGAAATAACAGTTCAATCATTCAGTTAAGTTCAACCTCAGTCATAAATGAACGTACAAAGTAAGATAACAAATAAAAATAAATAAACAACATCTAATAACCCATTTTTGTCCGCAGGCAAGACTATGGGTTCAAGTCATCCGGGAGCTGAGGCACGGCGTCCAGCTGAAGAAGGTCTGCTACAGCCGCACACCCATCGAGTACGAACTCACCCCCTACGAGATCCTCATGGACGACATCCGGTCCAGGAGGTACAAACTGAACAAAGTCATGGTGGACGGCACAATCCCCCACAGGGTGAAGAAGGACGCGCACGCAGTCATACTGGAGTTCATCCGCTCCAGGCCGCCTCTTAGGAAGGTCAGTTACGAAATTTCTCGCAATGCAGAATGTAGAACGTTATGCCAGGGGTTCAAATTGTTTTATGCAAGGTACCACGATAAAATGATATGACATTCAACTAATGCAGTCTTCTGTAAGTGCATTGTGCATCATTGGCACTGAACGATGCTTTGATAAGATATGATAGGATTCCCGAGGTACTATGCGTATAATCTGCTTTGTAATTTTTTTACTTATTTGCTATTTCTCATGGAGTGATTAAGATTGTTATGTATTAAATTCAGCTCTGAAATGAAAGAAGAAAAAAAACTTGTTGCTGTTTCAATTTACTATTGTGACGGATCATGTTAAAAATCAATAAGGCCTAAGTTATCTAAATATGTACAAGGCAGAGCCTTCAGCCAGACATCCCAAGTTCTTCAACTTCCCGATACACTGGGGACATGAATATTATATACAGCAATGAATACAGATCTAGGCTATCTATACACAGGTTCTTAGGGTCTGAAGTAGAGAAAGTAAAGGCTTCTAATTTCCCTCGTGCCTCAGGACTCTGATCCACCAGGCTACAAAGGTGTTCCTCTCTTATTCTTATCGAAAAAAAGCCTGTTTGTATTCAAATGTCTAATTTAATCTGTGATTAATTAGAAAATTAATTCTATTTCTAAACAGAGCATGGACCATGGTAACTAAAACTATAGATACCATGCTATGGACAAAATCATTTACTGTGTCATCATATTGAAACTTTCGAGCGCCGCCATTTTGTTCAAGATTAACCTTTTGAGGTCTAATTTGTGGTATGATGTTTTACTAGCTAAAACTTTTAAAATATTATGTGTATCAACCTATGCTTACGTTTAAGATTTTCTTCCGACTCCTAGTGGGCCGTCTCCCTACGAAGGTTGTGGATCACTGAATACATGGTTAAATAGCTTTTTGTGTCCAGCAGCGATGTGCAGTGTTGTACCTTATCTGTAATAGTCTAAACAATATTCAACCGTCCTCGGGACTTTTTGAACACCCTGTATATAGTATTGAAAATGTTACTACTTCTCTCGCATTCACAAAATCCGTAAGGTTAATTAAATTTTAATATATAACAAAATTTGTTGCTTATAAATGTTACAAAAGGTGATCAAAATGTATCTAAAATTTCAAGATTACATTTTGTTGCGAAATGTTTTAGTAATTTGTACCACTGGGTCAATGAACTCTTGCTTGTGTGTTGGGAACGTAATCTAAAAATGCTTCATAGCATCACAAATAAGTTTAACAATCATGATGAGGCAAGTGTTGAAAACTCTTCTCGTAATTATTGTAGAAACTAATAGAAATTGCGAATCAAAATATTTACTTTGTATGTCATTATTCATTTTTAAGACGTCGATCGTACATATATGGGTGAATATGAGTGGTTATTGATGGTAGATGAATCCTGTTCCTCAGAAAGAGCCAGGCCAATTGAGGAACTTAAAGCTTTACGTGGAATTATGAGACAGTGTAATTTGAGTGGTTAGTGAAAGTGTAATTTTTATGATTTCACCCTACACTTAAATTATAAAAATTAAATTTGTTTTAAATAATTTCATTATAATATGATGTTTTAACTTATATGTATAGAAAATTAATAATGCAAAGTGTCCGGACACCTTGATTAAGCGCGCGTATTGTATGCCAATAAATACAGTATGCTATAGTAATAATATCTTTAATGTAGATTTAATACAATACAATAAAACCTTAATTCAATAAACAAATAATTTTTAGAACATACAATATTTCCATTTAAATAAAAACTCATAGAATCTCTAAACCAAAATACAATTTTAATAATAATATAAGATAATATAAATAAAATAATATAAAATAAAGGAACTATGGTAAATAATTTAAACAAACTGAAAACAAAACTAAAACAAACCTGTATGAAAAATATTATATAACAAGTTTTCAAGTTATAAAATGTTCATCTAGCTTTTACGTCACATCATTACTTTTACTTTAAATTTTCGCCATACGATCCGACTCCGCCTACCTGCTCTAAACAAATCTGCGCAGTTCGACCGCACCGAATCCTCAGTTCTCTTTTCTATACAACATCCGGACTGACTGTCACTCATCACGGACGTCTCTATATCTGTAGAATTATAGTAGTATCCACGTCGATTGCAACCACTGAACACGTTCTGTGTCAGTATTATCACGGAAAAATCAGATATCTGCTTATTCTGTGGTAGGTTATTACCTAGAATAGAACTCATCCTTCAACATCTCCAAAACACTTATCCAAGTAGCTGGATTACAGTATTGCGCCACTATTACAACAATTATTAATAGTTGTAATATAATTATTAGTTTATAGGCTACATGATCGTTGCTTCCAAACTATCAAAATAACTATGCAATTGTCATAACTGTGATTTTAGAAGTTTAAATTTGATATATTTTTATTTTACTTTTAAGGTCGATTAAAAATAGAGGTTCGATAGGTAGGTAGGCTTACCTAAAGTAAATAGTTCATTAACTCGGTTGAACCTTGGACAGGTACGTATAACGGGAGTGTAGATGAAGGTTGTTGGTCCTAACATGGAATATAAACGTGAACATTGTTAATTTATAACTATTATTAACTCGGTTGAACCTTGGACAGGTACGTATAACGGGAGTGTAGATGAAGGTTGTTGGTCCTAACATGGAATATAAACGTGAACATTGTTAATTTATAACTATTATTAACTCGGTTGAACCTTGGACAGGTACGTATAACGGGAGTGTAGATGAAGGTTGTTGGTCCTAACATGGAATATAAACGTGAACATTGTTAATTTATGACTATTAACTCGGTTGATCCTTGGACAGGTACGTATAACGGGAGTGTATATGAAGGTTGTTGGTCCTAACATGGAATATAAACGTGAACATTGTTAATTTATAACTATTATTAACTCGGTTGAACCTTGGACAGGTACGTATAACGGGAGTGTAGATGAAGGTTGTTGGTCCTAACATGGAATATAAACGTGAACATTGTTAATTTATGACTATTATTAACTCGGTTGATCCTTGGACAGGTACGTATAACGGGAGTGTAGATGAAGGTTGTTGGTCCTAACATGGAATATAAACGTGAACATTGTTAATTTATAACTATTATTAACTCGGTTGAACCTTGGACAGGTACGTATAACGGGAGTGTAGATGAAGGTTGTTGGTCCTAACATGGAATATAAACGTGAACATTGTTAATTTATAACTATTATTAACTCGGTTGAACCTTGGACAGGTACGTATAACGGGAGTGTAGATGAAGGTTGTTGGTCCTAACATGGAATATAAACGTGAACATTGTTAATTTATAACTATTATTAACTCGGTTGAACCTTGGACAGGTACGTATAACGGGAGTGTAGATGAAGGTTGTTGGTCCTAACATGGAATATAAACGTGAACATTGTTAATTTATGACTATTATTAACTCGGTTGATCCTTGGACAGGTACGTATAACGGGAGTGTAGATGAAGGTTGTTGGTCCTAACATGGAATATAAACGTGAACATTGTTAATTTATGACTATTATTAACTCGGTTGATCCTTGGACAGGTACGTATAACGGGAGTGTAGATGAAGGTTGTTGGTCCTAACATGGAATATAAACGTGAACATTGTTAATTTATAACTATTATTAACTCGGTTGAACCTTGGACAGGTACGTATAACGGGAGTGTAGATGAAGGTTGTTGGTCCTAACATGGAATATAAACGTAAACATTGTTAATTTATGACTATTATTAACTCGGTTGATCCTTGGACAGGTACGTATAACGGGAGTGTAGATGAAGGTTGTTGGTCCTAACATGGAATATAAACGTGAACATTGTTAATTTATAACTATTATTAACTCGGTTGAACCTTGGACAGGTACGTATAACGGGAGTGTAGATGAAGGTTGTTGGTCCTAACATGGAATATAAACGTGAACATTGTTAATTTATAACTATTATTAACTCGGTTGAACCTTGGACAGGTACGTATAACGGGAGTGTAGATGAAGGTTGTTGGTCCTAACATGGAATATAAACGTGAACATTGTTAATTTATGACTATTATTAACTCGGTTGATCCTTGGACAGGTACGTATAACGGGAGTGTAGATGAAGGTTGTTGGTCCTAACATGGAATATAAACGTGAACATTGTTAATTTATGACTATTATTAACTCGGTTGATCCTTGGACAGGTACGTATAACGGGAGTGTAGATGAAGGTTGTTGGTCCTAACATGGAATATAAACGTGAACATTGTTAATTTATGACTATTATTAACTCGGTTGATCCTTGGACAGGTACGTATAACGGGAGTGTAGATGAAGGTTGTTGGTCCTAACATGGAATATAAACGTGAACATTGTTAATTTATGACTATTATTAACTCGGTTGATCCTTGGACAGGTACGTATAACGGGAGTGTAGATGAAGGTTGTTGGTCCTAACATGGAATATAAACGTGAACATTGTTAATTTATAACTATTATTAACTCGGTTGAACCTTGGACAGGTACGTATAACGGGAGTGTAGATGAAGGTTGTTGGTCCTAACATGGAATATAAACGTGAACATTGTTAATTTATGACTATTATTAACTCGGTTGATCCTTGGACAGGTACGTATAACGGGAGTGTAGATGAAGGTTGTTGGTCCTAACATGGAATATAAACGTGAACATTGTTAATTTATAACTATTATTAACTCGGTTGATCCTTGGACAAGTACGTATAACGGGAGTGTAGATGAAGGTTGTTGGTCCTAACATGGAATATAAACGTGAACATTGTTAATTTATAACTATTATTAAATACTATAAATCAGTAATATCGGCACTAGTGACTGAGTCATGTGACCCGGCTACTTGGGGACAGTGTGGGCGATATGTGGGACTCATGGCTTTTTTGGAAACTTGAGAGTTGAACAGACCAGTGTCATTGGCCAGTGGGAGGATTAGTGGGGCGTAGGAGCGAGTGGAAGTCCCATTAAAAAGAAGTAAGAAGCCAAAAATATTCCAGTGGTATACTCACCATTTTGGATTTATACATACGAGCAATGTTAATTGCGATACAGCACTGTGATTTAACGATGAGTCGGAAAATTTTAGTTTCACATTGAAGATGGTAAAAGATACTAGTGGATTTTTTTAATTTTGTATTTTATTTGTATAAATATTATAAACTAAAACTTTCTGTTTTTAATATGATCACAAATCGATTTGTTTTGAAAATTATAAAAATGGATTCACTAATCATGTTTACTCTTTTTTTTAAACTATGAAAATATTATAATTTTCCGCCAATTTTCAAGTCTTAGTGCTATACCGCATTTAACCTTGCTCTTGAGGGATTTAAATCCAATGGTTACACCTCTGTAGACTCTTGTGCTAAAAATACCGTAAAGCCTCATATCCATAAATGTTCTTATTATTTTCTGGAACATACAGACAGCGTGCTTCTTTGTTTAAACTCGAATCTACGGAATGTGTTCCTACAGGCATGAGTACTTTCCACACATTTGGGATCAAACCAGTGAGCAAGTTATCATATGAAATCATTATTCTGACACGGCGTACGCTCAGTGGTTGTCATCGACTTGGGCATCACTATAAGTCTGGGATGTCCATGTTAGGTGGCAATTTGGTCTGGATGTTGTGTAGGGAAGATATCTTAGAATCCAGACCAATACTCGTGGTTTACATTCCACGTAAAGCCTTAGGTCCCTTAGTTTAACCTGGCTCTTGGGCTATTAATCAATGGTTCTTTATGAGGAACAGTCGACCTTAGTGAGTAACAATGACTACACTGGTTCATCTACACTCCTCACGTTCGCCCATATCTCTACGATCTGCGTATTAAAGATGAATAATGAATAATAGTATTAATCATAATGAAATTGAGTTAGTCAACTATATTCGCCTCAGTGACCTTGACGCTGGTGCGGTAAATATTCTTCAACATCGAAGTTCCTGTGAAGTCTACTTTGGTACTTAGGGATGGCAACGATATATCGATAAATAAATTGAGTTAGTCGACTATATTCGCCTCAGTGACCTTGACGCTGGTGCGGTAAATATTCTTCAACATCGAAGTTCCTGTGAAGTCTACTTTGGTACTTAGGGATGGCAACGATATATCGATAAATAAATTGAGTTAGTCGACTATATTCGCCTCAGTGACCTTGACGCTGGTGCTGTAAATATTCTTCAACATCGAAGTTCCTGTGAAGTCTACTTTGGTACTTAGGGATGGCAACGATATATCGATAAATAAATTTCGATATATCAATATATTAGTATCAATGTTTTCTTTCTATAATATCGTCCATATCGATATTTTGGTCCGATATATTATATCACTAAATATTGACGTATTATATCTCCCCAAATTATCACGAATCTAAAAAACAATTTAGATTGCCTCTTATGCCTACAACACGTGCATTGACATAACAAAACAATTTAGATTGCCTCTTATGCCTATAACACGTGCATTGACATAACAAAACAATTTAGATTGCCTCTTATGCCTACAACACGTGAATTGACATAACAAAACAATTTAGATTGCCTCTTATGCCTACAACACGTGCATTGACATAACAAAACAATTTAGATTGCCTCTTATGCCTACAACACGTGCATTGAAATAACAAAACAATTTAGATTGCCTCTTATGCCTACAACACGTGCATTGACATAACAAAACAATTTAGATTGCCACTTATGCCTACAACACGTGCATTGACATAACAAAACAATTTAGATTGCCTCCTATGCCTACAACACGTGCATTGACATAACAAAACAATTTAGATTGCCTCTTATGCCTACAACACGTGCATTGACATAACAAAACAATTTAGATTGCCTCTTATGCCTACAACACGTGCATTGACATAACAAAGTAACTTTATTCAGTTTTTCACGTGAGGTTAAGTAAAGCATTTATTTCAAAACTTTATTTTTATTTGGTTTACCTGACAAGTTTTATTGGAAGTAGGTTTTGTGAATTAAGTTGTTTGGTTTTAAGTGTTTATAAGAAGCCTAATCCCATTTTTAAATGTGTAAAACAAATATAATAATGTTATTACAATATTCTATTATAATTAACAGAAAAGGTATGTTTATTCTTATTTTGAATATTTTTATTCAACCCCACATACCTAACCTAACCTAACCTTGTTTCGGGTGTATATATCTAATTTTGACTTTCAGTAGGCTATTATAAATAGTGATACCAAAAAGTGAGTGTATTTTTGGTCATGACATGAGTTCTTGCATAATTTTAAACAGATAAATCATCTAAAACTCGATATATCGGGTACCCCATATATCGATATTTTTCTTTCAATATTATCGTTACATGATTTTTGGTTTGCGATGTATCGATAACTCAATATGTTGAAAATATTTGCCATCCCTATGAATGATAGGCGCCACCTAGCCTGGTGTTTACGACGTCAGGCTGGAATTCCGGCGCGCTTTGTGCGTCGCCGAACTAGCGACATTAGTAGAAGTGAAAACTAGCCCAATCTGCATATGCTTTGCATGCCGTAATTGTGGAGGCCGTGGACTTGGGCGATTTCCATAACAACAGCCGGGTGTGACAATAGGGGTCGTTCGGAGGTCGCAGCGAGAGTGACAGCAGTGTTTACGTGGTAGTATTAACTAATCATACTAGAATCGATTAAAACAGCTGATGTTTATAAAAAGAAATTCAATAAGCCTAGGGCTATAATAATTATGAAATAACTTAATTTATACACTATGCTCGTTCCTTTTAGAACGAAATGAGTCACGTCAGCAACGAAACTCAAATTTACTGTAATAAACAAAATGAATTAATGGGAAAGAAAAGAACACCATATTTTGGACATATAATGAAGGTGCCTTTCAATAGGCTACGTAGACAAATTTTACCAAAATTCAGCAAAATAAATACAAAATCATGTTGGCTAAAAGAAATACAAGAAGACATGAAAGAACTTAATGTAGACTTGATAAAAAAAGTTCTAAAACACAACCCCAAATAAGATTCACATCCAAGGTAGATAAAATAAATACAGCAGGGTATTTTCAGAAGCAGAACTGCAATGGAGACCCCAAAGAACAGAGGAATGCTAGGGAGGGATAAAGTCAAATAACACTAAAGAGCAATCCAGAATATTAAAGCAATCCTATGATGGTCTTAAAAATAATATATAATCCTAAAAATGTATACCACGAAACACTCAAGTACGGCATTACAAGACCGTAGTTAAATTCCCAATTTTGCATTCCTGTGAAACGTTGTCACTGAACAAAAAGGGCGATTTAGAGGAATACAAGAAGAAGAAAGAAAAACTATTGGAAAGGTTCTACGGCCACGAAGAACAGAACACTGATACAGATTTCAATATAATCGAGTTGCCGAAAATCACTCAAACGTTGATTTTGATATAAACAAAGACCATGATTAAGATTTTATGGGCATATCAGAAAGTTACCTGAACTAACTCGACTAATAGTCGAATACCTCATTGCACCCAAACCGCCAACAGCACAGAAAAAATAGATACAGAATGACCAGAAGACATTGTAAATCACATATAGAGACATATTTGATCGAAACATGCCCAGAAAGAAAATCCATAGTTGCGATTCACTACCAGAGCAAACCGTAAAAAAACATAAACCAAAATGGTCAAAATAAAGAATAAAAGCGCTCACCGAAAGAATGCAATCGGTCTCGAAAAATCTTAAACAAAAATTTATTTAACTGTTTATAGTTTTCCTATAAAGGGAACTAAAGCCAATTATAATAATATTGGAATATTCATATATGGTACGTAGCGTATATTATTAAATACAATAAATCAATACGAGTGCAGCAGTTTTCAACGCCACGTTATGTTTAGAGGCAGTTTGCAGAGTTATAGCCACATAAAGTCGTAACAAGAATATTGCTTGGCAAAGTAAAATAGCTAGTTAACTCTTAGGTATCTTCCCCATCAAATCTGATGGCACTTGCACGTCCTGGTCCAGTTTTTGCACACTTTAACATTGTTGCAGTGACTGATGAACTAGCAGCTGCCGGAGTCTATGCGGTTTATTTGGGAAAGCTATTCTAAATCAACTGCCTCGTAAAGACTAAACAGCTTCTGTCAGCTACTTTCTAAGCCGGTGAAGGGTTTTGTACGACAGTAGCTCCGGGGACCTTTGGTAGCCACCGGTCTTCACGTGGGTGGGTCTCTATTACCACGACGCAGTGCGAATAGAAAATCAAAATGATGCGTTGAGCTTTCGAAAAGACCAAACTTATTGTGATGCTGGGAGTTGTAATGCCAAAATTCACGACTGTCCTAGACACTACGGGTTGGGTTTCACTATGATGGTCGCCTTCACTTTCTCAGGTGACGACCCTCGTGGTACTTCTGCAAGACGTGATGTAAATAAACAATTATCGCATTTAGAAACTACTCCGTAGTAGTGGCATTAAATTCTAACCACACTAACGGAAGAAGCGTTTTATGGATTGAATGGCTTTCTAAAAAACTATCTGAATTCAATGCTTAAAAAAATCATGTCCGTACACCGTTCCCCCATGAATTGTGAATAGACTCTGACGAGTTGTGGTAGTTCTCCATAAGTTTTTAACATAGTGGGACCTAAGAATCTTGTACGTTCTCCAACATTAAAAAGTTGAATCCTGTCTTCATAACTAGTTTTTATATACAGTGTATATGGAACCACCTTCAATTCTCCTTAATGGGTCCAGATGTTTTGATGCAGTTTGTAATTTTTTTCAACCTAGAGGGAGGGCTCGTGGAGGATTTCGTAAAAAGTATAAATGAAAGGCTGTAATGACTTGCCCATCATATTAAAGCCTTCTTTTTCTGAATAATACGGCACAAGTTCCAAGTCAAAAGAACCACCATATCAGAAATGGCGACTGGTTAACCTTTCTTAGCAGTGATATTCGAGTAGGAATTCAACATGTTGTAAAAGCCAGTTATGAAGCTAGGTATTTGAATAAAGAAATAGAAAATTGTCTTAAAATGATATTATTGACATAATGGTGCAAATAACTCTTAGAACAGAACTGGCTTTTACAACATATCGAATTCCCACTGAAGTATCACTGCTAAGAAAGAAAGAAAGAAAGAAAGAAATTTATTTCACATACAGTACAGCTTTCAATAACAAAAGAAAGGTAAACCAGTTGTCATTTCTGGTAAGGTGGTTTTTTATTTTTACTTGAAAATTATGGCATCTTATTCAGAAAAAATAGGCTTTAAAATTATGGACAACTAATCGTAGCCTTTCATTTAAACTTTGTCAGAAATCCTCCACGGGCTCTTCCCTCTAGGTTGAAAATAATTACAAATTGCATCGAAAGATAAAAAAAATGTTGAACAGAGTTGTACTGAATCTCAATTGTTTATATGAACCCATTAAAAGAAATGAATGTGGTTCCATACTTTTTCAAGACCCTCTGCATAGAAAGATTAACCAGTCGCCATTTCTGATAGGGTGGTTCTTTTGACTTGGAACTTGTGGCATCTTATTCAGATAAAAATAGGCTTTAAAATGATGGGCAACTCATCTTAGCCTTTCATTTAAACTTTTTACGTAACACTCCACGAGCCCTAGGTTTAACAACATTACAAACTGCATCAAAAGATAGAAAAAAAACTTTCTACAGAGGTATACTAAATCTCAATTATTTATCTGGACCTATTTAAGAGAAATGAAGGCGGTTTCATACTTTTTCAACACCCTGTATATATAGGGTAGCCCTCTCAAAGTGGTCGTTTCCCAAACTGTAAAGCCACTGCTGGAAAAACGATAGTCCTAACGTATTCATAACTATCTTAACGCCAGCGGACTAAAATATGCTGTTCTATTTAAACTGTATGGTTAGTGTTTATTATTGTGATGAGTTAGTGAACTCTGTGTGATTATAAAAAATGTCGCATTCTAGAACACCATAAGTCAATATTCAATATAAAATTATCAATAATTATATTTAAAGTTTCACTTATTAAACTGTAAAAAAGAAGAAAAATACTGATTTTTGTACAAAAATCTATTTATGGTCCATAAGAAGAGTTCTTCACTTGTAAAATGACACTTCTAGTGTTACGATCCGGTCATTATTTCGGATTGAATCCTTAGTAGAAACCCATGTTTTTGTCGTTTTTCTTGAAGTGAAGCGGCGCCCTTATTTATGTGGCCCATTCATTTGGATTATTACGTATTTTTTAATATCTAGCCCTAGAGGGTCCTTAGGCACCCTCAAATCCCTTTTAATTTAATAACTATTTTGTACATAATTTGAAGTATATCTAAAATAATTATTCTTCAAAAAATTAAACTGTAACTTTTACACTTATTTGATTGCTTAGAAAGTCAATTAATGCCTTGCGTCTGATTGAGATGCTTCAGAATGATTAGTTATATTATGCTGCAAGTTAAATATCGCAGTCCCCTTCAAGGAAGTTCCTCTACGATACACTATGCAGAATAGCCGCATTACAATGGGAACTTGCCCAAGACTCAGTGGGCGCCCTATTGGCACTGCACTCCGTCCCTTGTGTAACAATCACCACCCACAGTCGTAATATTCTAAATAGTCTCTGTAATGATCGTTCACATTGTCTCCATACTTGACATGTTGTGTTAATTTGTGGCAGGCCTCTGAACGGAAACTTGCACCAAAGGCTTACCACGCAGCTTCGCCTCGGGAGCAACTTCTAGAGTCTATCAAACAAGGTCAGGCCAAACTGCGACCATCTACTAGCCCGCTCAAGAAGAAGGGTGAGTGTGCTGTGTGATAAGCATGCTTTGGTGGTGGTTCAAAAAAGGGTGTTAACATAATGATGGCAATTACAAACCTGTAGTATTTCTGCAGGTTTTTTGTGTAACTTTTCAAAATTGAGAATATCACTACATTGGACTTAATAAATTGTTATAAGTATAATTTTGTGTTTATATTTCTCGTATCGTTTGATTATTTATGTACTAATATATATATATATATATATATATATATATATATATATATATATATATATATATATATATATATATATATAAGTATATAAGTATTATTATATGTTGTTCTAAAGTAAACGTTTGCAAGTAACGCATTTATTGTTGATCAAGTACAGTCAGTTACTTGAAATATGTGTTACATATTGAATTTGTGATATTTTTTAAATGGAGGATGGACGTTTTCTTGGATGTTATCCCCTAAACCAGTTTCCAATTGAGTTCGTGTTCTCATCAGGGACGACGACAGTCCCTGAACACATCCGTCATCTAGAGTCGAAACTAAACCGATTTCTCTCTGTTCAATTTGAATCTTGCCAGCTATTACTAACATACTTTGAAATCGATATAATACTATAGAGAATTGATACGTGAACATAGTTATATGAAAACTTATACAATTTTAAATATTTGAAAAATACGAGATGAGTTATTAAATGTGAAATAGCAGAGTCATGTAAAACAAGTTAATAAATAGGCATAACATTAATCTATGTTCTATTGAAAATTTACGGCTGCCTTCTAGGAGGCACGTTAACCACTATAGAATTATTTTCTTCATTTATTCGGTTTCTTGGAGATACTGTACTTCAACAATAATAGTTTCTTTATTAGCTTTACTCGTTGGTAGATTCAATACAAAATGAACGTCACACAACACAAACTATAACAACATAAGTACAAAATGACTAAATGTATGGTTCCTTGTGAGTCTTTCTGGTCTGAGGAAGGTAAAAGTGGTTTACAGAAAAATATCAACCTGATATCTTTATATTTCGTACAGTATTTATATGTTAATAGTTTGTGTCGTGTGATGTTCATTTGTATTTTGTTGAGCAAAAAATCGTTAGTTTTGATGTATTTTTGTTATAACTATAGAAGTAACTCGACATTTAAACTTCATTAAAGTGAGATTTGCATTTTGTTGGATACTTCCAGTATATACACTCGTAGTTTTTGGATTTTATGGCTGGTCACAACTCACCTATCAACATATAAATTTGTGAGTTTGTTTATGAATATATTGAACTGTTCAAACTCGAGCATTAGGTGTGCTGAATTATTGGGTGACATATTACAAAAAACACGGTGTTGTAAATCATCTACTTGGGGACATATTGCTGTGAAAATGATAGATGTTAGGTTATATTCTCAGTCGTCTTAACACTTGCACAGTGCCCGCTCAATGGTTGCCATCGATTTAGAAACTTTTAGAGAAGTAGAGGGTGTCAGTGTTGGGTGGTAGTTCGGATGTTGTATATGGAGAAGACTGAGTACATCAGAATTGTCAACTGAAAATCACACCAATATTACGTGGTTCAGATTCCACGTAAAGCTGTAAGTATCTTAGTTGCCCTGGTCATTGGTCTAAGGAGCAGTCGACCATAGTCACAAGACTCAGGTGTCGCCTCAAAGTCGCACACAGCCTTGTGCGTCTCATACATGAATAATCTGATTCATTTACAACAAATTTAATATCAGTTCGTAAATTCTGTAAAAAATCCGTATCCGATTTCGTTGAAGTCAAGTTTCAACGGTTTCGTCATCCGGTAGCACTCCATCTACGTCAGCTGTTTACGTGTTATATAGCTGCTTAGTTGCCAGCTGCTGATGGCGTGGTTATTGGCCATACCTCATGTCACGTGGGTTTGAAAAGGTCAGGACCAGCTGATGTTTTATGTAAGGGTTCACGAGACACACCGTGTCAGGTCCAGTCCGTCATTTTACTCAAGTTACTGGTAGAAAATTTGAAGTTATCAGTGGCAAAAAAAAAAAATAAATAAATAAATAAATAAAACGTGATTTTATAAAAACGATTATCTATATATTTAATTCCGTTAGCGAATCGGTCCCTGCAAGATTTCTTGAGCTGAAGAGAAGATGTCTTGATTAGATTCATTTTGAAGGTCAAGGGCCAAGGACGGTGGGAAAATATGGGACACGTGAAAAATTATCCAGACTCCTCCGCCCCACTAGTCCCAAATTATCCAACGATTTTCTATCACTACCGTGTTTTCATTAATGCATATAACAGCTGTTTATGTCCATAATGTTTGTGTGTTAACATTGCGTATTTTAGTGCGTATCCTTTTTATATATAATACGTGAAGCCATTTTTTGTCAACGCAACTCTTTCCTTATTTCATAACCAATTTAAACGGTTCAGGTGTCGAAAAAGTTGCCTCTGTTCGTAGTTGTGCAATAAGGTCAAAAATCTTCAATATTTTTACTTTGAAGGGTTCAGAAAGCCTTAAAAGTACGTTTATCGGCCATAACAATGACATGGAGAAATATTTAAATGAACCAAACCGAACAGCTGTTCAAAATTTATTTATTTTGAATAATATATTTTATATTCAAAATAAATAAAATCTGTTTTATAATAAATATAAAACATATTTATTTCCTTACAAAATAAATGATTGTCTCTTACGTAGAGTGAACCAGTTTAATGATCTGGGGGTCCTTATAACAGATGACTTGAGTTTCTCAAACCATATGTTAAATGTGGTGAAGAAAGCTTACTGTTCATTGGGTTTTATTTCAAGGATTGGAAAAGAATTTAGAGACATTGAAACACTTAAAATTTTATTCAGATCTTTAGTTCGCTCCAGATTGGAGTTTGCATCTATAGTTTGGTCCCCATCAACTCAACTATATTGTGAAATGATTGAGAGAATTCAGAATAAATTTTTGCGATTGTTGTATTTTAAGTATTTTGGTCAGTTAAATTATCCAATTTGGCATATTAGATATGAAGAAATGTTAAATTTATTTGATTTCGAAAGGTTGTCTAAGAGACGAAAATTAGCACAACTTTTTTACCTGCATGGTGTTATGAGAGGTATTGTGGATGACCCAGCGACCTTAAGTAAGATAAACTGGTGTGTGCTGGCTTATGGTAGGCGCGCTGGCTATATGTTATACCCTGGTGGGGCTCGTACTGCCGCTCATGCTAACTCCTTTCTAAATTTTACAATCATATTGTTTAATTCCATAGCTGGTGGTGTAGATGTAGACATGTCACGGGCAGTATTCAGAGCAACATGTAAAGACTTAATAATTTGAAGGATTGCAGGAACAACTAGGTTTCTCAACCTAAATTAATTTAGTTATTCAAATTCATTTCTTGGATTGTTTTATTTTTTTTTATAGGGTCTACTTATTTTTTATTTTGATTAATGTATTCAAATAAGCATTGTTTGGAAGAGTAAAGAGTTTTTAATCCTTAAATTTAAAAAATTAAGTATTGTTATTTTTGTACAGGCATGGAGGTCTTAATTATTAATATTTTTTTTTTCATGCGGCCCCCATAATTGGGCCCTTGGTCTGTTGGGGTCGCAGTTGTTTTTCACAGGTTTCAGTATTTATGTTTTCTTTTGTTTGTTTTGGTTTTTGAATATATCTGTTTCATTACAATTTAATCTTATGTTTAATAATTTAGCTTATGTCTGGTTGTATTTAAACTGTATTTATATTATTGTATTATAACCAAGAATGTATTATATAATTTGGAGTACTTTATTTAGGCGCATAAGTTATAATTGTGTTTCTTTACTTATTTAAGTTTTTTTTTTTTTTTCATCAAATGTGCCTTTTTATTGTGATCAATAATTTTGCCTGTGAAACTAATCTGTACCTGTGAAAACAATAAATACATTTATTATTATTATTATTATTAAAAAGTAAATAATTATTTCCAAAAAGTTTTAACAGCTGTTGGAATGTAAACAATGGTGTTTGTAATAGTCAGGAGGTTAGATCTTTCATAGTGATAACCAGGAAGGATGTAAGCATAATTTTATTCACGCTCGACTGTAGGGTTGCGCCCTACCGGTGTTGATGATTTATATGGTAATCTAACGCAGTGATATTAGTGATTTAATTAATCTTATGTTGTTAAACAAGAACAAATTAAATGAACACGTTTTAAATAGGCTAAGTAATATTATTGGTGTTTATACTAATAAATAGATATCAACGCAAGCAGTGTGAGTGAGATGCTGTAAATAAATGCAATATTGTGATTTTACGTTAAACAGTTAACCTACTTATCATTTGTAGTGAAAATGCACAGCCGGAGTGACCGGCCGAGGTGTAACGAGCGTAGCGAGTGACGGAGTTGGCCGTGAAGCTTGCAGGGGTGTCCCCTAGTTTAAATGTATTGTCTTTTTAAAAAAATAATAATTATAGGTTCTGTAGCGTTTCACAGACCGAGGTGGTATGAGACGCAGGGAGTGGCGAGGTTGGCACGCGAAGCGTGCAAGGGTGTTTCTAGTTTAATTTACTGTTGAATATAGATTTAATGATTAAATACTTAATATAGGAATTTTAAAATGTAACATATTTTTATAGTATTGTACCTTCTTTATGTTATAAAAACTTTGACCAACATATTGTAGGCCAAACCATTGGTTGTAAGTGCAGTCTACGTTGTTGATTCAGAAGCAGTTTCCTATGTTTGGTTTTCGTTCTTGTGAAAAGTCGAGCCTTCATGAAGTCCTTATACGAGTAGATTCAATGGCAATCATATACCGACCTTCACGTAACACCATCATTACGTAACAGCTCGGAACAATGCGAATAATTTTAATTTAATTCACCTTTTCCCAAATACTTGAGGTAAGGCATATTATGTCATTTCGCAGAAAATAAATCGCTGAAAATATAAGTGGTAAGAAATTGTACTATGTAAAGTATTTGTAAATCAGCGAGCAGAAATATGAAATTAAAGGTTCTTTTAGAATAATAATTTCCTTTCAAAAAGTATAATTCAAATTATTAGAATTTTTTAAAGTTTATATACTTACAATTAACTGTCATTACTAACCAATTAATCACTGTTTCGTTAATAAGAATTCTTTTGTGCGAACATAAACTTGTTAACGACTAGTTACTAAAGATCAAAGAATCTATGTACAGCTATTTCCTTTTACATATAAATAATCTTATTAATACTACCTGACACTGGTTCTGTAATATTGCTCAATGTTCATAAACAGTGACCTGTCTCCACGGAATGTTAGTATTATAACTACGTAACGTTGTTATATATACCGACATTAGTTTGGTTGTTTATGTTTGGAATTCAGTACAATTAAATACAGAATGACAGGAATGTCTGGAGGTGCTAGTGGTTTAACTACTCTAAAATTATATAAAATAAATGGTTCTAAAGATTTGGAACAAACTTTCCCCCATAATAAACACTAAAAAATCAAAACTTTGAAAATTACCAGTTTGATTCACAAATACGTTTTTCACTATAACTCAAAAACTAGTCAAGAGCCATGCGGTTTTTACTAAAATGCTATAAATTGTAATACACACTTTTCCTGAAAGTTTAATCAAAATCGGTAAAGCCGTTTTTAGAAAATTCCATTTTTGTATGTTTTTGTCCGTAAAAATAAAAAAAATAAAAAAAGTGAAAAAGTCTTGAGATATTGGCTAAATACACTTTCATACCAAATTTCATAAAAATTGACCCATCCGTTTGGTCTCCAGCGAACTGCACATACACACAGACAGACACACATACAGACAGACGCCAAAATCTTTTTTCGAAAAAAACACTATTTCGGGTTCAGGAGATCCAAAAATGAATATTTATACCAACTTGTAAAAAGATTTTTTCTTACGAACACAATACTTTCTCTATGCCAAACCAAATGGGAGAAAGTAAAAAAAACTGGGTAGTTACAACTTTTTAGAATATTAATTATCTGCTTAGAACTATTTTGTTCAAGTATTTGGCAGTCATAATCCTAAATTAAGAAACGCTCTTGGTGGGGGCTGGGCGTTGCAATATTATAGTGATAGAATAGTGGGACAAGTTTTGGTGGCCGTTTGCCAAACTGACAAGCCAACGTTGGAAGGTCTCAGCCCCCATTCAACTGTACGGTTCGTCTTTGTTGTTATAATGAGTTATATTTAACACTTTATAATGTTTAAAAGTCCAATCTAGTGGACTTTTGAGGCTTTTACTTTAAAATTGTCAAGAATTACACATAGTTTCACACATTTAATTGTTACAAAATATTAAAATACTCAATTGTTTAGAAAAATCAACTTGAAGGTTTAAGATTCCATCATTATTACGGACCGAATCGTTTAAATAGATACCAATGTTTTTGGTGATTTTGTGGAGGGAAACAGCCCCCGTAATTCAAAGCTCCCTGTTAGAAGAAAATTTGTGAACAAATACGATACCTAAAGTTAACCAGTAAAACAATGCTTTTATATAAGTTTTTGGTTTAAACTGCCCAATTGGTTATGTACATTACATGCATTAATTGCCGACGTTTCGGACTCTTCGAGAAATGTATCAAGGCAGATACATGCACACGAGTTAAACAAGAGTCGTATTGGCGTGAACGACTTCCTTGTACATGGACGCTTATAAAAAATCCGAAACATTGGTAATTAATTTACATAATGTAAGTAACCACACACTACACGGCCGATCTGAGAAAACCAATATCTTGCGTATGGTTGTAATCTTATTCTATTTTCGCCCATCGGCGTCTTAAGAATATATAAATAGAATAACTATAGAGGTTCCTTTTGGTTAATGCGTGACCAAATAAAAATTAATTAACCACCCAAAATCTGGAAATAAAATTAATTCTTTAACTTCTTATCATCTAGTTACTATAGACTATTTATAATCTTCCAATGTTCAACCATATTATGTGTGAATTAAGTGTAGTCTACAAAATGAGGAAGCGATTTTTTAAAACAATTTTTAGGTAATTTAAATTGATTGGTTTTTTTGGATTGCTGGTACAGAAAACAGTGTCACGTTATTTTCTGTAGTTTGTGGACTGTCCGCCTTACAGTTCACCGAGTGTTTGTGGACTGAGCGTGGTTGTCAGATCGCACCATTCTAAAAGTGCTGAATTCTAAGGTGCAGGATTTTCGGAAGGGAAACGGTCATAGATCACAATGCTCACTAAGTGAAAGGAAAAATGACGTGTAGTTCATTTTAGACGCCAGTGTAAGAGTGAATTACGAGTTTAATAATACAATATGGAATGTGAACACCCCAAGTCGATCTTGCGGAAGGATAGGTGAAGAGCGCATTGTTCACTGCGGAGAGCCTCTTTGGTCGATCTCGAGTGGGCGATTGTTGGAGGACGATTTATTAATGGCGAGTGAAAGTTCGCCAGTCCCAACTTGACGTACATATTGTCCCGTAAGTACAGGCCACAACAGGATCCATTGTGTGACGGGCGGCTTTGAACAGGCATGACGATAGGAGGGCCAATGAAATACAGTATCTTTTTTAGAATATTAACATTGACCCTAGAAAAGGAATAAACTGCCCAAGGAAATACATTTGCTGAAGACGTTCGCCTGTAACGCTATCTAACGGTGATTGGTTTCAAACAAGCGATCGGATGACTGTTTAGCATAGGCCTACTATTAGGTCAGCTATTGGTCAATTCATCTTGTGTTGGAGAGACAGAGAGAAGTACGAAGCGACATAGAAAGCGCAAGACCGCTGGTGCTACCTGTGAAAACCGAACATGAACTAATATGACCGAACAGAGAAACCGGCCTCACGGGATCCACTTGAGTGGACAGTCTTCTTGTTTCTATAGTCAATGATATTAAAAACAAGTAAAACTACATAACGCATATTTATTACGATGTAAGAACGAGAAAGTACAAATAGTACAAAAAGTAAAATTAGTTTTAAGATGACATATTTTTTTATCCAAATCTGGAATGTGCTCTGTATAAAGGTAAAAGCACAGATCAACTAGATTGCTCGTCTTGAATAAAAAAAGTGTCACGTTATTTTCTGTAGTTTGTGGACTGTCCGCTTTACGGCGCGTCGAGCTTTGTGGACTGAGCGTGGTTGTTCGATCGTGCCATTCTCCACGGATAATAGAATTTGAAAAGTGAATTGTAATGATTCTCTTACTCCGCGTTAGATTAGGCAGCGTACTTCACATGGAACTGCAAGGGCAAAAATGCAGATCTAATAAGAATAAAAATTAAATTATCATTTTTACTCCAACTCCTGTTCGCTCTACCACCTTAATTCCATAGTGGTAAAAAAAGAATAGTTGTAAAGTTTAGTATTGTTATATATTAATGCTGATTTAATCTTTACAATCAGCTGATTATTTTATAATAAGAACTTTATGTTATGACCAGAATGTTTTTGTTTGGAAAAATCAGTTTATAAAATGGGCTATTACAAATGAGTTGAACGTTTTTAGTTGTTTCATTTTAATCAAGTTATTTTAAGTTTGCTGTATATGCGGTGTTCGTTTGTCATGCGATAAAGGAGCTTAAATAGTGTGTCTTATTGATTGAGGGCATACAATCACTGCAAGGAGGGCGTCGTTCTAAAATCCATTATTTCCAGGATTTCTGGCTGGTTGGAAATTGGTTGCGACCTTATGTTAAAAGATACTAATACATATTTAAATTAATTTGTAATTAAGTTAAGTCTCCAAGAAAAATAGAACTATGCATAATTACATGTCAATCTACTTGATATCGTGCTTTGAACTGATAAGATTAATATGTACCTCTTTATATGAAAATATACTAAGATCAATCACTAAAAAAAAAAAAAAAAAAAAAAAAAAAAAAAAAAAAAAAAAAAACTAAAGAATATAGAACCATCAAATTTAGTGGAGGCTTGAAGTTTATCTCGTTTACGTATCTTGGGGCCTAGAGACGCTCTGGAAAAGTATTTTCCTCTTCAACCTCAGGGCTCCTCCACACTAAAACATTTCAAAATAAATACATTTTGTCTCATTTAGTTATATTAATCATCTGTCCATTAAACATTGTATATTGGACTGTTTGATAAAACAGGTTAACAGTTTGTTTATAAATTTATTAAAATCGTAATAAGTTAAATACTTTCTTTATTAAATTTATCACTTGTTGTTGGCGTCATTTCTATAGATACAGTATTATATTTATACTTAATGTATCAATTTCTTAGTAAACTTTTATATAGCTTGTAAATTTAAGCGTCGTAAATAATTATCAACGTTCTTTTATGAAGTAGGTTTTTTATCGTTCATACGCTTTTTTTCACAAACAACACTACAAAAATTAATTTCATAAGTGATTATAACATATTTTTTAATTAGTGGTTATGTAATGTACGAAGTAAACAAATGAAATATGCATTCTTCATCGTGTATAATGTGAATAATTTCAATGTCACTACTGAAAAGGAGAAGACGTCCGTTCTTCTTCTTACATAATAACCTTCATTATATAAGCGGCAATCACAAATCAGCCATGTACTGCGATTTGCAGGAGCAATTCTGTGGGCGCTTCGCAAAAATGATTGCAGATTTATTCTTTGGGAGCTTCGGTAATCCATTGCAGATTTACTCTCAATTTACGTGAATCCCTTCATTGTATCCACGGCAACCATGAGGTACGCCTGTACTGCGGGATGCAGGGGCAGCTCCGTGGGCGCTCCGGTAATCCATTGCAGATTTACTCCTTATTTACGTTGATCCCTTCATTGTATCCACGGCAACCACGATGTACGCATGTACTGCGGGATGCAGGAGCAGCTCCGTGGGCGTTCGGGTAATCCATTGCAGATTTACTCCTTATATACGTGGATCCCTTCATGTATCCACGGCAACCACGATGTACGCATGTACTGCGGGATGCAGGAGCAGCTCCGTGGGCGCTCCGGTAATCCATTGCAGATTTATTCCGTGTACATTCAACTAAAGATAGACATCGCTTGACTTTCTGCTCTAATACTGTATTGTATTATTGCATATTACCTAGTGAAAAATGATTTGTTAGTAAAATTTAACATATTTATTTTATTATTTAGATCATCCAAATTGTAGATTCCGTTTATATTTTTCTTACTTAGCCTTTTTTAGCGTTACTTAATGTTTTAGCCTTTTTTATGAATAAATTTAATTTTAACAAAGAAATATCAAAGACACTCACACTACCAGAAACTGTGCCTGCTTGACATTCCAACTTGTGATTCTTCATTTTGACAAACATTTAACTACTGTATGTTGTAGTCAAAATATTAATAAAACGTCAGAGGTTATTAAAAGCATAACAAATTTTAATATATAGAACGTAGAAAGAAAATATATCAGTAAGAAAGCATGAAAAATATGAGACTTTTAGAATTAAGATTTGTTATTTAGAAGTAATTTTCAAATGTATATATTAGTTAGTATACAAATCCTTGCCTTTTATTCAAGTAAAGATGTATTTTTAAATTAAATAAACATATAGTAATGTTTTTCTTTACTTTCTTTTATCGTAAATATGAGAACTTTTAGTTATACTACTGCCCTCCGGTAATATTTGGAAATAGACTTATCATTTCATTATGTACAGTTTATGTATTATGTAATCATGTGGCATCTATCTACGTATCACGACTACTGAGATCGTTAATAATTATGAATGATTCATTCTAGTTGCATAATATGCAAGTTCATAATATTTGCAAGTGATTTCACAACATCAAGCATTGTTCGTTCCTGATACGTAATTAAAATGATACATTTTACAGTCAGTACTAAAAGTGGATGCTTTTGGTTCAATATTGAAAGCATTTATTTCTATGCGTTTTTAAAGCGTTGAAAGACTCATTGTCTTTTTTTAGGACCAGTTGAGAAGAAAAACCACTTTATTTATAGTCTATCGAAAATTTCTGTTTATTTATGTTATGTTTATTAAATTTGAGTGGTTTATTATTAATTAGTTTTTCTTCTAGTTGTATCATTGTTGGAATCTACGATTGAGAAAAATATGTGAAATATAATTTAGATAATATTGAATGTGGTTTAGAGTAGAACGGTCTTCTCCGTTGCACTTTGTTTACACTTTATATAATTCATCATTTTATATAATTATAATAAACCATTCAAAGATGATTAAAAGTGCTTTAATATATAACTTAGATTTGTCAAAGTTAGCTTCTTACTTTTGCCCGTGTGATGACTGTGTGGGAGGGAATGTAGTCTTCGTTACCAACTAAGCCTGACTTTTTCTTATTAAGGGTCAGAGAGTGCTCATCAGATCCCTATTTTTTTCTCATAAGAAATATTTTTTAGCTTGGTCCCTTTAAGATCATATTTATGAACCCTATTTTAAAGATTTAAAGTTAAAAGTTCATTTTTATGATAACATTAATTTTTGATTGCTCAAAAATATAGATTTACTTCTTTATTTCTCCGTTTACTTCACTGAGTATTTTTTAACTTTTATATTTAAAGGAGTGTCATAGGAGTTTAAAACTAAGACACACTTTTAATGACAATGCAATCGAGTTAAAAACATCAATTTTCACCATTCATAACCACTGTACCGCATGTAGGTTCCCATGTGCGGTATGGAATGTTTGTACAATATTTAGATGTACAATACATTCCATGAACTGTTACTACTAACGAACCGTACGCCGTAAGATAAACATGTATTTTTATTGTCTCATGAATTACGGGTAACCGGTTTTAACATTACATGATGAAATTATGAATATTTTTTATGATACATCAAAAACTTGTTTGATTTGGATTATAGTGCCACTCAAAACAAGAACAAGCAAAGTTAAGACATTTTTTAAGTAACCCCAAATGAGGTATAACGGAGGGAATGACCAAGCTGTGATAGAATTTATTTTCCAGCTGTTTCTCAAGTCAGAATATTTTGTTATCGGTTTTTTTCTCTGTTTGCTATCAAAATAACCTAATTGTAAATAACTCACCATGTTGGGCTAAACTCTTTTTTTATTATTTATTTGCCTTAAAATGTTAGTATCGACACACTTTTTAGCAATTTCGTATTTGCTTGGGTATAAAAATAATAAGTCCAACCCCTAAAAATGTTTACTGTTAAATACAAAGCGCCAAAAGACGCGGGTTGGAACCAACTTTCCCAACAATTTAGTAGGGAAACAATAAAAATAAGTTAAGTATATTTTAGTCCCCAAAAGTCCCTATAGTTTAACCCCTTTTTAGTCCCTATCAAGTTCTCATAGGCGCCTTAAAGATCCTACTTTTGGCACATCAGTTCCCTATTTACCCATTATTTTGTCCAACAGTTGTTGAGCTCTTTAGTGTTATTAATTAATAGCTCGGTGACAAATAAACAGCTGATGGTTACCAGCTGATCACATTAACAATACGTTCAAACCAGTGAGTAGCTTACAGAAGTATTCCGTACTCACGGTTTGAACTCTGGTTGGGATGGAAACCACAAGCTTCACAGTTTAATGATATTTATGAACTCAATCAAAACTGTAATTATTATAATTTAATTATGGTGAGGTTTATGGGCGTAAATTGAACGTTGTTATTGCCGACAAATAAATCTATATTTTTGCGTTCATTTTATGGGCCCACCACTATTGTATGGAAATTTTACATTTTAGTACCTAATTTTAAAATAAAAATCTTACCAATTCATCGTAATTAAAATTTCATGTCTGTAACATATCGCTAAGAAAATTGTATCATTATTGTAAATTGTTCTCTTCGATTAACCCTCGATAATCCGACCATAGCAGACAAACAAATATTCGGGAGCCAATGTTATTAATACAGTTCGAATACAGGTGGAACATTAGGCTTCTGCAATGACTACAAATACACTAAGACGAAAAGTAGCCATATTAAAATTTCAGACCAGTCGTCCAGGTAGAAACTCGACTTTACGCAAACGGCCACTAGGAGGCACGAGCGCTCGCCCGCCTGCTCCCTGTCATTCGGAGCAGCGCTCGTAGCGGTTGTTTGCGTAAGCTTCCCTCCCGCTTGTCTGAAAAATTCCCATAAGAACTTTTCGTCTTAGTGTATTTGTAGTCATTGGCTTCTGTATGAAGCTTTGTGTATGAAACCACTGTAGTTAATTGCCTCTGTGATGGAGAATGACAATAGATGTTAAAAGTTCCCTTTGTAACATGATGCCCCTGGGGGAGAGAGGAAGTGGATGTTTGACCTTTGACCAGATATTGCGGGGGTGTACAAATGGGATTTTGACTTCACCGCTCACGCTCGCCGGAAATAGATTTATCATTCAAAGGTTGGCAGAACGGTGAATTGCTCTCTAAACGTTTACCTTTTCATCGTGATTTTATATTCCAGCCTCTTCCAGTTAATACAAGTTTGACTCCTGAAGACATCAGAAACACTCGTTCACCGAACAACACGCATACTTGTTTATATTTACACCAACCGACCCCCCCTCCCCTTATTTTCAAAGTCAGGTGTGAAACGAAGTATAACGTTTGGCATAATTATGTGTATTATTAGTGTTTATATTAGTGAATTATGGGTGGAGATGATATATGTAGTCTGGTTACTAATTAAGTTCAACTTGTCCTCAGAAAAGGCTGTTTTAAAAACTCCATGATCGGGTGGAATGGGAACTACTGTTTATCGTCAGATCCGAACCACGTGGCGTTTTCTGATTTTGTTGGCTGTTTTGCAAGTTTAAGATTCTACAGAGGCTGTCGTCCATATAATAGCTTTTAATCCCATGAGAACTAAGTTATTTGAGAATCCATATTTTTTCTTCATTTATTGACCAAAAGTTGTGAATGAGGTGTGATTTTAAACGTTATCATATTTTGCACTGGATATGCTTTTGATATTTTGAATAAATACGCATAGTTTTTAAAAATAGGTGGAAATAAAAATTTCAAACTAAATATTTTTATATTTTTACTCTAAAACTAAAAAGCAAAACTACGGTAAAACTAAATAATTAAAAAAAATATATATATATATATTAACGATAAAAACATGCACATATTTTATTTCAGTCACCACCTTGTCTTCAGTTTGCTTTTCAATCAATATATTAAAATATATCTATAAAACGTTTTCAAAATAATCTAACTTAAAACATAATCAGGTTCAGCAAGGAATATGAAAGAAAGACTATTATGTAAAATAAAAAACATAATAAAGTATTACTGTAGAAAATATTTAGTTGTTAAAATTTTAAGAATGTTTTTTAATGTTTAACAACTACAAATAGATTAACAGAAAGCTTTTTTTGTAAAAGGATACTTAAAAGCTCTGAGATGTTTATTTGATCTTTCCAAAATAAATGAGAGAGTTTTATTTGTGAAACTGCTTTATAGGTTTTTGTTTAATTTTAGTATTTTTTTAGAATTTACATTTGCTAGATTAAATTATTGTAATTGTTTTCCTTATTGGCCTTTATTTCAATATTTAAATAGTAATTAATTCGACGAACTCAAATCAGTTGTTTGTGGGTTATACAAAAAAGTATGATATTTGTATCATTATTAGTTGGCCGTCGGATGCCTGCAAACCCAGTGAGGCAATCCGTTTTCTCAATGTGTACATGGTAGTCTCACACAGGTATGAAGGAGCAAAGTTTTCACTATTTATACCAAACCTATTGGCATTTATAATATTGAGTTATGAATATATACGATTACTGTACTTGTACTACAGCAATAATTACTAACTGCAATGTTCAAGCCATATTTTTTTTAATAAAGCCATATAGTTTTAATAATTGTAGATCTAATATTTGTATTATAGGTTTTATAATGTATTGAGCTATTTTTAATGACGACTGCTAATGCAAGTAACTTTGTTTGATGGCAATAAAGATTTTTGGAATTTGAGGTATCTAGCTCTTTTGCGAAGTCCTTTCGAATGTTTGTGTTAGTGATTAGTATGGTACAATATAAATACAAATTAAGAATCCCAGAAGAAGAATTAAGGATCCAAGAAGAACTTAAACAGCTTTTGGGTCCTCCTCAGACTCGATTAAAAAACAGAACGTGATTCTTTTCAGTTATTGCGTGATTATATTAACATTTGTTCGTTAGTATCTTAATCCTTCAATGATATTTAAATGACAAAAAATATATATGTATTGCAATAAAAACCTACAAATTAAATAACTGTACATTAGGTTAATAACTGTGTGAAAACTTTTCTAAATTTACATGCAGCATTTTGTAAAATATTAAAAAAAAATGAGACTTGAAATGATAATTACTATTGATCAATAAAAACATTATTAAATCGATATTAAAGATTAAAAAAAACTTATCCCATTAATTTAAGTATTTTTTATTTAGAAACAAAATATGAATTGTTAGAGATGCTGTTGTAATGAAAATGAATGTTAATGTTTTAAAAGTTGTTATTTCACTGAGAACCTTACCAATTTACTGAACCATTTTTGATGAAAAAAGTTTTAGCCATTAAAATTATTTATGCGAATAACAATACTTGATGTCTCAACTTAAATCGGTTTTATTACAATTAGTTTATCGATGCAAATTGGTTATTGTATTTAGAATAAGTTTATATTTCTTAGTTAACTGTAACATCAAACATTCATAATTTTACTATTGAAAATGGCATTTTTGCAATAACCTAATCATGTAATAAAATTAAAATTAAATTATCTATGTAACTCAGGTAATTTAATTGGTTGATTCGTTAATTACACATTGTTCGTTATTAATAGAAAGACTTACATTAATGATTCCTATGGAACAAAAAATAATTCACGATAAATCACGTGCAATACTTACTGTGTACAAATAATACTGTCCATGTATTGACTGGTGTGGGGAAAGCCTGATATCTGCTGACGCAGCCCGCTGTACAGTGTGTTGTTGAAATAGTCGTCCAATTATTGCAGGCGTCCACTGCGCGAACATTGTGAAGGCCTATCAGTTACAATGTTTTTCTCACCTGTTAAAAACAAACATAATAAATGTTGTTTGTTCGTTTTAATTCTTAAATAACTACTACTGTTAAATAACTTTTATTACTTCTGTTCTTATTTTCACTCATTGCCCGTAATTATTTTCCTTTATTAATTTTAATTTATCTTAGTACATTTTAGTAATTGATAAAAACGTTGCATTAAAACTATACATTTTGAAGCAAGTAAATTCTAAAAAATTGGCAGAATTTCCTGGTGTCTAGCGCCCACGACATTCTTAAGGATTTCTGTATAAAAATACATACATACATAACCCACCCGCCCTCCCATACACGTACGATGGTACTAACCCACCCGCCCGCCCATACACGTACGGTGGTACTAACCCACCCGCCCACCCATACACGTACCGTGGTACTAACCCACCCACCCACCTATACACGTACCGTGGTACTAACCCACCCGCCCACCCATACACGTACGGTGGTACTAACCCACCCGCCCACCTATATGTACAATGGTACTAACCCACCCACCCTCCCATACACGTAAGGTGGTACTTTATTTTTTTTATTTATTTTTATTCTAAGATTCAAAAGAAAACGTGTAAGTTTTGCCAGTTTGAATGTCTCTTGAAGAGTAACACATTTTGGGATGGTTTGCAACAATTATGTACTCCTATATTTTGTCCACATTCCTTTGCATTTGATGTCATCGTATATAAATGTCTACGGGTTGAGATGTAGAATTGGCTTCACTGTCGCATTACCGCCGCAATTATACATACTAACATGCTTCTAATAAAGCAATTCCAATATAAAAAGTGACCAATCAACATATTTTCTTCCATACTGTTGTTTCTGCTAATTACATTAATTGTAACAAAATAATATAGTGATAGTAAAGAAATTGGTCTAATCTCATAATTTTAAGATAGTTAATATAAACGTTTAAAATTAAAAATGTGTTGTTTTACACGGACTAGATTTAAAAAAAGTAAACTTTACTTTAAAAATTAATATGGCCGCCATTTTGAAATGGAATACGATTTGGTTATTTTTATGATATTAATGCATGAGTGGTATGAAAAACGTCAATACAAACGATTCAGTGAGATATAAATTATTTATTTTAAAAAAATTTTGGATATCTGGGAATAGAATCGGTTTAGAACGTAACCTTTATAGAACATTTTTCTTTATTTTCGCCCGTAGAATCTGTTCCTTAAACATAGCCGCGTATTACAGACATACCATGTGTAGGCTACTTACATCCGAAATATATATACGTTAATGTCCTTTTCCCCTTATTTTTCCAAATTCTGTTGTAACTCAAAATTATGTCAACTATAATGTGAAAAAAAAAATCAAAAAACAATAAGGAGCATTTGCTGGAGTTCTATAAACTCCTAATATTACAAACAAATGAACGTCACATAATACAAATGTATTGTAGGTTAAAATTTACAATTACTAAGATGTTCGATTTCAGTAAACCACGTTTACCATTACTAGACTACATTTGTGCATCCCTCCGGTCTGAGGATGATGGACACGGGTTAAGGAATCCGATCGACACAATAATTGTAAATTATTTTTCTACTTATATTAAAATAAACTTGTGTGATGTTCACTTTTTTTATAGTTACCAATAAGAAATATGATAATTAAGAAACTACATTAATATTATAACTGTAGTTGGTTTATTTGATCTAATATTAAAACTACAGTACAGGCAAACACATCTCAACAAGGGTTTCGTGTGCGCATTATTTGGGGGGGGGGGGATACACCCTCTCAAGACTGTTGACTTCTCGACTCACCCTCGATAAACAAGGATCAAGCAAATGTAATTATAAGTATGCAGATGGTAAATTGTAGATAAATTCACTCCGTCACATTTTACCTATTACTATCAAATTAAAATTATAACTTAGCCTTAAATTAGTGTAATTTTCATGTATAGGAATGTGATTTTTTAATTTCGAAATAACCATAATTTTAATTTCAAAAGTATCTAAATATTCTCGATAATCGCAAAATAAAGTTATGTACGTAGACATTTCAATACTCAACAGTTAACTTGAGGCGTAGTTCGCTGTTCCTTTGGAAATATCAGTTATCAGACTAGATCCTTATTGGTTCTGATCAATTCCGATTCCTGTTCCATTTCTACGCTGAAGTAGATTTTACTGAGTTGGCCAAATAACCGTTGAAATAATTAACTGTCTAACTGTCGGAACTAGTGGCGCAGTGCTGTAACCAGGTCCTTGGAGACGGGCGATATGTGCTATGCTCGGTACTCTTAATAGTACACGACGTCCGCTCAATGGTTGTCATCGACGTGGACACGACTAGAGAAGTTTTAAGTGTCCGTGTTGGGTGGTAGTCAGAATCCGGATGTTGTGTATGTAAAAGAACGGAGTATCAGACTTGGCAGTTATCTCAAAATTAGACCAATACTACGTGGTTCCGATTCCACGTAAAGCTATAGTTACTTTAGTTTCCTGACTACTGGGCTATTAATAAATATATCTTTCTAAGGAACTGTTAACCTTAGTTAGTAACAATGACTGCACTTGTTTATCTAAACTCATCACCCCCTCTTATTCAACCATATCTCGAAGATCGGTGACTCCCATATATATATCTACTTCCACCATCGTAAGTCTTCGTAGGTCAGATGGTTCACTATTGAATATTCTTATCTAGCAGATACATTATTCTTTCATCCATTAACCTGTATAGAAACTTTAACCTGATTCGACAGATTATAAAAAATAACTTCTTTTTACAGTCTTTGGACAGTAATCGTCAACGAAGTTTTCACTAAAGCGTTAATGTTAAGTTAACATATGTCAATTTTGAAATATATACATTTTTATGTAAATGTATACACTTTCCCCGTATTATTTATAAACATAATAATCCAACGACCTCAAGTTAAGTTCTTATTTTGTTATTTTATAGTTAACTATTCATTTGTTAGTGATCGTATAAGCCGTGTGCATTTCCTTATAGTGTTATGAGGAATGCCTTTCACAGACGTGGTGTCAGCTCAATGGTTGCCATCGAGGTGGACACTCCTAGAGAAGTCTACAATTGTAAACAAGTCCTTCCACGGTTTATTTTAGTGGACGCTGATAGGTAACGAAAATGAAGGATAAATTACGTTTTAGTTCTCGTCCTTGGTGTAGTCCCACGTCTTCCATATTTATTATTAGGCTACAAAATTTAAGAAGCCGTATGAACTATATTCATAACTATTCAGTCGTTGTATTACTATTTTATAGGGCAATTCAGTTATTCGACTTATCATAGTCGAATAAGTCTAGACTTGACATTTTTAATCTGAGAGTACATGTCTCTGATGAATATAGCCGACTGAATCTGGCTTTAAAATTATCTAAATAATACAGATTTGCCATCGTGTTTATTTTTATTAAAAAAAATATTGTATATGATTTAAAATAATTTGTTGATACATTTTATTACAGTAATGTAAATATGCCCGCATGTCTTTAATTAAGCTTAATTTGAAATCTGTTGACAAACGGCACTTTTCCACGCAATCAAAAAATTACGCGTTTGTGAGAAATGAAAACTGTCAATAAATGTTACTACTTTTTCAATCAATATTTGTGGTACAATCCTTATTTCAACAGGCCCATTCATGTATCCAAATTGTCGGTACAATATACGTTCATCTGCTAAACATTGGGAAATAAATTAGATGTATAGGCCTTGAGAGTCACCTAGTAGGATCCACCAGGGGAATATTTTTATAAGTAAGTATCTCATTATATAAAACAAATATGGCAGGATAAATACACAGAGAGAATGTAATATTGTGACATCACGCTCTTTGGAGATTGCCAATACATCCTGACAGGTACAGGAAGCGGTATTGTACAGGAACTCTAATATCGATTCATCGGAGGTACATCGAATGATAAAAGGACCATTGTGTAATGATTGTTTGCGAGAACTAGTGAGTGATGTAGAGCTAGCAGCATTCTCCAACTATCATTAACCTTTTTCTGACCTACAAATGTATTTTATGGCAATGAGTTCCTCTGTTACATGACCATCAATTAGTAAAATTTTAAAATATTCATCTTCAAATTTCCAAGACTTGTCGAGTCATGTTGTTAGACTTCCACCATTGTTGAGTCGTCCATATTGTGGTGTAACTTTAATGCATCAGCCTTGGTCTGACTCAACACAAACTTATGGTTCATGTGTACTTGTTGTCTCATCACTTCTGCCGACCGAATACTGGCAGCTGTTCAAAGACACAGCCGAGTGCCAACAAGGCTTTTGTGTCGTGTAGTTGGGTCGCCCGCATTGTGTTCAACTCCACCTACAAAACTTATGGTTCATGTGTACTTGTCTCATCACTTCTGCCAACCGAACACTGGCAGCTGTTCAAAGACACAGCCGAGTGCCAACAAGGCTTTTGTGTCGTGTAGTTGGGTCGCCCGCATTGTGTTCAACTCCACCTACAAACTTGTGGTGCATGTGTACTTGTTGTCTCATCGCTTCTGCCAACCGAACACTGTCAACTGTTCAAAGACACCAGCCGAGTGCCAACAAGGCTTTTGTGTCGTGTAGTTGGGTCGCCCGCATTGTGTTCAACTCCACCTACAAACTTGTGGTGCATGTGTACTTGTTGTCTCATCGCTTCTGCCAACCGAACACTGGCAGCTGTTCAAAGACACAGCCGAGTGCCAACAAGGCTTTTGTGTCGTGTAGTTGGGTCGCCCGCATTGTGTTCAACTCCACCTACAAACTTTCGCGCCGCTCCACTTTCACCATGTTCCGACACACGTTACTAAGTAATGTAGATGACTAAACACCGTTTATATTAATTCAATGCGATTCCTTTGTATGAATTTTATTTAAATCCAATTTATAACAAAATACAAAACTTCGTGTTAGTGTTAGCATACTAAATTTTGTCATAAAAATACAAAAATATATACCGTGGGAATATATAATTTATAGTACAATATCTGAAAATTTCTTGCTATACATCGTCTTCATGTTATTATACAGTGTGGAAGAAAAGACCCGGAACAGCTTGATAATTTTTGAACGATTACCGATTAAGCAATGAAACTTGGTACATAATTACTGCACCTATTAATCTACTTTTTGAAGTAGCTGCCATTTTTCTGTGACATCAAGGGAATGGATGGTCCGCAAGTAGTCAGATGAAAATCTTAAATAAGAGTATAGGTCGAGTAGTACATTAAATTATAGGTCTTTAGGAGCAGAATATAAACACACAAATCCGAACTCAAAAGATTTGCTCTTTAAAAATTGACGCTGGTTTAAAGTTTTAAAAATTACAATGAATCTTAGATGGTTAAGATTCTTTTCGTAGCTCAAGCTGGGAAAGTTAAACTTTGTAAATGCCTATAGGACTTAAGAAATAGTTTTTTAGTCTAGTTGGTGACTCTTTACTTCCAATGTGTGATGGTCCTCAAGGAGTTCGACAAAAATATTAAAAACAAAAATTGGGTGTGCGTCGGACCACACGGTGGAAGTTATACTTCTTTGGCCATTCTCATACACCCACTCACACACACAAACAGACAGGATATATAAATGAAATATAAGACATTTTTCAATATTATTCAATATATTTATCTTCAATATATTATACGTGATTTCATTATTATATTATACACCTATATTATCATTATCAGTAATTTCTTCGATTAAATTTCATCGATTAACAATCGATTAATCGATAGTTCTTAAAAATTTGTTCTTAATTTTCAGCGTGACGCGGTTTCTCGACCAACATCCCATTCCAAAGTGTCTAACGGGCGCAAAGAAGTATAACTTCAAAAACATAGGTCAAGATGTACATAATTTTAAAGAGGTTGTCTAGCACGGATTGTTTAAACTTTAAAGTTAAATATAGCTTAAAAAGGTTAATCCAGTAAAAAATTGCATTTATTAAAGGATTTGAATGGAAATAATTGATTGGTACTTATTTTCCTACAAAATTCGACTTGTAACACTTGTTCATGACTAATTTCATAATGAATATTTGTAAGACAGGCATACAGCAGCAGTTTCCTTTGATTTATTAGTGCACTTGAATTGTGGCACTAATGACCAATTCAAAAATCTACCAATTCACTAATTCAACCAAAGAAATCTTTGAACATTTGCCATTTTGAACTAGATCAACTTTTTAAGTGGTTTTTTGTATTCATCCGTGCTAGACAACCCCTTTAAAATTATGTACATCTTGACCTATGCTTTTTTAATATTTTTGTCGAACTCCTTGTGGCCCATCACTCATTTTAAGTGAAGAGTCACCATATACACTAAAACACTATTTCTTAAGTCCAGTAGGCATTTACAAAGTTTAACTTTCCCAACTTGAGCTAGAAAAAGAATATTAAACCGTATAACACAGAAACTTTATTGTAACTTTTTACAACTTTAAACCAGCGTCATTTTTTAAAGAGCAAACCTTTTGAGTTCGGTTTTGTGTGTTTATGTTCTACTACTAAAGAACTTTAATTTAATGTAGGCCTACTAATCTACCCATGCTCTTATTTAATGACTTTGCGGCCGCCATCCTCCTGATATGACAGAAAAAGGTAGATACTTCAAAAAGTATATTATAGGTGGCAGTAATGATGTACTAAGTTTTATTGCTTTATCTGTAATCTTTAAAAATTTATTAAGCTGTTCCGGGGCTTTTCTTCCACGCGTAAGCATATGTAATTTTTTATTTGTCAGTTATTATGCTTTGCCGAGAGAACTATAACACGTTAAATTGGCAATTGACAAATGCATTGTCTGAATGATTGATTTAGTTTGTTGACACCAAAGATATTTTCTAATCTTGCTATCATCATTATAATTTATTGGTAAAACCAGGGAAATTAATCTGAGAAGGTAACTAGATAAATTGCCATTCCTATTGCAGTATTGGATACGTGTGAAAACCCATGATCCATCAACTATCGTCAAATACGGTTTCGAAATTATTGAATTAACGTTGAAGGGTATTTAATGGCAAAATCAGGAGAATCGCCTCAAGAATTGTATTTGAAAATTGTAAAATATGAAATTAATTTTAATAATAGCACAAAATAATACATTTAACACTGTAATTCTTATATTCAAATCAAATTAGATGTCATTTGAGTTCACAATTAAAGGTAGCCTTTGGGTTGTAAAACGGAAATAGAAATCATTAACATGTTTACGTCCATGTTAATGCTTAAAATGACGGTGTAATGTAAGCCTATATTACTTGATAACAACTCGTTTTATTGATTTTTCAAAATAAATACATGTATGAAGTTTCTAGAGTAATTTATTTTAAAATGTTTTACTTATACTCCTACTAAACAACAGACCTGGTCTAATACTGTAGTTGAAACTTAACACTAGTTTAACAGTCTGCAGAGGCTGCCAGCCATGTTGGTTCTCTTTAGAGACTCTGTACAGTAAAATCAATGGTTTTACTCCCGTAAGAACTATTACATTCGAACGCTTGTCGTCTGAAGTTGGTGTTAAGCTGATCAATACGATCCCTGAAGGCATTAAACAAATAAATGAATCATTTCAAAGCTTGACCAAGCCAACTTCTTGTGTTAAGGGTGTTTTACCCGGTTAATTGGATATCTACTAAGTTGTGCACAGGCAAACTTCTATGAGGGTAGAGCGCGCCCCAGTCAACTTCGGGATTATATTTTACCTTTACCACAGAGAAAAATAGATGTCGCTTTCTTATGGCCGTAGCGAACGCTCCAGTGGTAGTTATAAATTGAGTACAACTAATGTACGTATTTCTTCATCTGTGATAAATACTTAGTTTACCCTTGATTATTTGGAAGGAATAACACTTCGGGAATGGCACTGGACTCCATTCGGACGCTACCGTACCCTATCGGGAATGGCACTGGACTCCATTCGGACGCTACCGTACCCTACCGGGAATGGCACTGGACTCCATTCGGACGCTACCGTACCCTACCGGGAATGGCACTGGACTCCATTCGGACGCTACCGTACCCTATCGGGAATGGTACTGGACTCCATTCGGACGCTACCGTACCCTACCGGGAATGGCACTGGACTCCATTCGGACGCTACCGTACCCTACCGGGAATGGCACTGGACTCCATTCGGACGCTACCGTACCCTATCGGGAATGGCACTGGACTCCGTTCGGACGCTACCGTACCCTACCGGGAATGGCACTGGACTCCATTCGGACGCTACCGTGCCCTATCGGGAATGGCACTGGACTCCATTCGGACGCTACCGTACCCTATCGGGAATGGCACTGGACTCCGTTCGGACGCTACCGTGCCCTATCGGGAATGGCACTGGACTCCATTCGGACGATACCGTACCCTACCGGGAATGGCACTGGACTCCATTCGGACGCTACCGTACCCTACCGGGAATGGCACTGGACTCCATTCGGACGCTACCGTACCCTATCGGGAATGGCACTGGACTCCATTCGGACGCTACCGTACTCTATCGGGAATGGCACTGGACTCCATTCGGACGCTACCGTACCCTATCGGGAATGGCACTGGACTCCGTTCGGACGCTACCGTGCCCTATCGGGAATGGCACTGGACTCCATTCGGACGCTACCGTACCCTATCGGGAATGCTAGTTGTTTGTTTCGTAATATCGAATTAGCGTCTGCCGGGGGAACTTTGTTTTTGTGCATAGCATGGTCAGTGCAATCTAAATATTTAAAATTTGTGTCAGTTTTATTTTGTTAGTATTGTAATCATATACTGTAATTAGTGAAACATATACTTAGAATTATAGGTATGTATTTTTTAAATTATAAATAATGGCTGGACCTTCTTTGAGAAAGTTTTGGAAGAACAATACAATGTACAATCAGACTTCAGTCAAAGTGTAAATGATATGGATGAGAGCGAAATTGACATGGCTGAATTAGACGTTGATGATGATACCGAAAGTTGCGATGTGACATGGGACAGCTTTTCAGAATTTATTTAAACTATTTTTTTACAATTCTTTATAAGATACATGTAAATAGTGCAAAGACTATTTAAATTTGTGTATAATGTGTTTTTTATAATGTTTTGAGGTGTGATATTGTCATAAAACCTGTCCTGCACGCTGCCTTACTCAAAATTACTTAGCACCTGGAGTAAGAATGATGAGTATGCCTGCCGCAGCGAAAGTGATAAGGTGGGGACTGACAAGGTGCTGGCCCACCCATATAGCAAACTTGAGAAAAAAACTTCTTGACACACATTGAACACACAAATTGTATGCGACTACTGTTTTTTCTTCTCTGTGTCGTCACAGCACAGTTTGTACGTGTTCCGCCCACCTCTCACGGCACGAGAGTTATGATGCTCGTTGCATAAAGCACAGCCATATCGCAAGTAACAGGACACCATTATCCGCCTCTCGTTTCCCATTATCGCCCGCCGCTGGCCACAATACGTACTTTCTATCCTTCCGACTTCCTGAGGTTCCCGTGGTCACCTGTCACCACCATTCCTTCCTTGCTTATGCCTTTCGAACACCACACTCAGACGAAATTGATTGTTATTTAGAATTCGTTTTTTTACCAAATACTTTAAGGAAAATTACGAATTTTGGGAGTTTATTGCATAAATTAGTTTAATAGATCTGACTTCAAGAGTTTAACACATCGCCGCGTACTTATAGGAAATATAAGGAATTGTATATATTGGGAATGAGATGAATGTACATTAGTGTGTAGTCTTGTCACTAATATAGATCTGCTGATCTTCATAGAGGCCTATTTATTAAAAGCTTAATGCCACTGCATCTGAGGAACACATTTGTTGTCCTGTAATCCGAACCACGTAATAATATGTGTGATTTAATTAGCTAACTTAAGGTCAATAACTCTCTTATAAGACATCCGTAGCTTCACATATCACATATAGACACTGCCACTGTCGACGGTAATCATTGAGCAGACGTCAGATCAGCGCAACCTTCAGAATTCAAAACTCACGTTCTCTGTCCATAGAAAGATGGAATTTGTTTCATTTAGCACTTATTCGATAAAACGTGTAAAAGCATTATGCGACAAATACTTGAGCTCTCATAGTATGTCTCATTAGTGGTAGTAATATTAAAAACTGCACATGTTAAACCTCTTGTTTTGTTCATCAGTTTTGGTATTATTGTACAAAGGGAACCGCTGTGTAACCAGCGTAGCAGCAATGAATACAACTCGTTACAATAAAAATAGATCTTGGGACCTAAAGTCAGCCTATTTTCTTTACGCGGACATTGAAATCTAATAAGTAACCAGCAGAATCACAGCCAAAGAAATAAATTGTTCTGCTCTGAGTAAAGGCTGTGCGAGGGATACAGAGACAGTCAGCAGATGGTGGGACAAAGACATAACTACAGTACTAGAAAACGGTCAGGGTTGTGATGCGTGTTCTCTCAAAACACACACACTGACGAAGGAAAAGACGCTCCGCACGATCTACCGGCTACTGATCGAACTAGCTCTGCGCCAGGCTTAATTTGTAACTTTTGGTCGCACTTGTTATAGAGATTTTTTTATTCATTGCCTTTCCTGAGAGCCGCCAGTAGGCCTAAAGTACTTCCACATATGGAAATACTAATGCTTCCGTATGGAAGGGTCCTAACGTATTAAATAGGTCGCCCCTTTCAAACCAACCTAGACTGGAGATGTTTCCTCATGAATTGTAAATAGGGAGAAATGATTTCACTGTAAATTGACAACTCGTGTAATGTTATTTTTGTTTTCAGTTTTGAACACGTCCAAGGTTATTTAATCGCTTGCCACTGAAAGTTTACCTTCAGTACAGTCGTGACCGAAAGGAGTCGTACCTTGGAGTGACAGTTTCCCGCGGAAGGTCAGAGTACAGTTGCGGCCCAAGGTGTTATATCACACCAATGTACATATTGTAGGTGTCGGGTTCCACAGGATGGGCGGGTTGGCGGCTGAAGGTCACGGCTCTGACCTTCACCGTGGAACTCCCTGTCTCTAACTTGCATTGTGTGGCATTGTTGATTCAGCTACTCTAGACGCCACATAGTCTAGCGTGAGGTAGGCTAGACGTGGATATACTTCATCAGGAGGGTTGACACAACCGTACAGATTATTGTATCCTCCAACGGTGGTATCCTAAGCACGATCTAATTCCTTCTTTGAACTATCACGAGATACCTTGAATGATTTTTTTTTTTTTTTTTTTTTTTTTTCTTAAAAGGAGAGGCCGATCTCCTTCTAAACCTTACTCTGCCCATTCTTCATAGACTATTGATCTGCGTGAAGAACTTATTCAGACAGAGTAAGGGGGAGAACCAGTACAGTAGAAGGCAGAAGGTGAATATTACTGATAAATCTTCCAGTCTAGACCGGATTCGAACAAGCGTTATCTCTAACCCAAGCTCTCAAAGTCCTGACGCCACCAGCTCGCCAACCCTCATTGAAAAAATTACCTTCTACTATTGCAACATCATCTCTAACATACACCACGACTCAAATTAAAGACACATAACATCTGACTGAGTGAGTTTAAGTTTTTCGCATCTTGTATTGATATCGCAACATACAAAACTGTGACGTCACTTACGGAGGGGGCTTGTACTTTACTGAATAAACAATTATTAGTCTGTGCGTGTGACAGTGCTCCTACTAACCATATCAATAACAAATATTACTATAGTAAAAATAACTGATAGTATTAATATACAGGGTGTAACTGAAATATTAGGACAAACTTCAGCAGGTTGTTCCTGGGATAAAAAAAAAAAAACAAAAAAAATATATAAGTTCATATAGACATATGTCCTAATATGCACAGTTTTATGTCTGTCTGTCCGTCTATGTTTTTTATATTATATTTTTTCTCAGCAACCATAAAAGGTAGTGTTGAAATTTGGCACATATGCTATACTAGTCATATTCTATTACAGAAAAAATTGAAAAAAGAATTAGTGGGAAAACTTAAAAATGGTGGCTAGTTAAAAACTTTGACGTTTAATTCCATGAAAACTACACCCTGTATAAAAAAAGCACAAAAGGAATAAATTGTAGGAAATTTTATTACAAAACTAACGATATCTATTCTTATTTATTGAAAACAAAAAAAACAATAAATGCATAATTTGTGGTATTTTCTTTAATCTAGTTACACTTGAATGTTTTTTTCCTTCAAGTGCACCTAAATTAAAGAAAATACCACAAATTATGCATTTCTTGTTAGTGTTCAATAAATAAGGTATCGTTAGTTTTGTAATTAAATGTCCTACAATTTATTACTTTTGTGCTTTTTTTATACGGGGTGTAGTTTTCATGGAATTAAACGTCACCGTTTTTAACTAGTTTAAATAGTTGGAAGATTTCGAAATTGTCCAACTATTTTTTTCAGTTATATTCTGTAATAGAATATTACTAGTATAGCATATGTGCCAAATTTCAATACTACCTTTGTGGTTGCTGAGAAAAAAATATAATGTAAAAAACATAGACGGACAGAAAACTGTGCATATTAGGACATATGTCTATAAGAACTTTTTAGTTAGTTTTGACCCCAGGAACGACCTCCTGAAGTTTGTCCAAGTATTTAAAGTTACACCCTGTATAGCCTACTAGCCGTACCCGCCCACTTTGCCGGTCATAATATTGAGTTGGATTATCAGCAATATTTCATTATAAAATACTGTATATTTTTACCTTTATTCAAAGTATTTTATCTAGTATCCAAATTAGAGCAGCTAATGTTATGTTAATTTTAAACTGTACTCAATTATTTTTAATTTTAAAAGTTTTGCCTACCACAATTATTTCATTCAGTTTGTTTTTATTTAACAGCTGTTATTCAAATAAATCAATTAATTAATATAGCTCCATAAGAAAATCGTGGGAGTTTTGGAGCCAGTGGGACTGACTGAGTCCTGAGGTCGGAAAGGAAAATTCTTTCTTAGTGAGCCTCTAGGGGCCAAGATAAAGATAAACTTGTGTACAAAATGTTAAGTCAACCGGACTTATAGTTTTGGAGAAATCATGATGAGTGGTAAATGGTTTTTATTTATTTATTTGGATGATAAAACTCCCTTGAAGAAGACGCTAGGCAACCTTAACTCATTTTTTTGTTCTTTCTTTCTCTCCAGCGTTGTTTCATTATCTGGTTAATCTCTTGCTTTCTTTCATCAGACATTTGGGCCTGTATTGCTTCGGTTTCTCTGGCTTTGGCTCAACTTTCCATATGGGTATTTTGTTTTTGAATGTGTCTCTGTCTAGAATTTCTTCTTGTTTTATGTTTACTTTTTGAAGCTCTTTTTGAGTTTGTATTATCCAGTTAGTTTCGATTTTTAGCGTTGTTGATATTTTGTGTATCTTTTTCGCCAGTCGTGTTTCTGGTAGTTTTTGTATATGCCTGTAAAATTTTGCTCTTCTTTTCCTTATGTCTGTTTCAATATTTAGGTGTTTTCTGTTGTTTTTATCGTTTGCAGCCTGTATCCTTCTTCTGTTTTTCTCGAACCAAGTATTTTCGAATAATTTTTCTTTCTTCTTTCTTCAGTTCTTCTAACTGTCCTTTCATGTTTAGCGCTAGAGTTTCACTTGCGTATAGTGCCATTGGTCGATTATTGTCTTGTAGTGCCGAATTTTTGTGTCGATTGATATTGGTTTCTTGTTGTAGATGTTTTGGGTGAATGCTAGTGCTCTCTTGACTTTTAGTATTCTCGCTTTTTGTGCTTGCATTTACAGTCCTGTCGGTTCGATTATTTCACCTAGATATTTAAAATAATCAATTCTATTCATTTTCCCATATTTTGTTTGTTTTGATGTGATAAATTCGGGTTTTTTCAAAAGAAATTTGTAGTCCAACTTAATCTGCGCATTCTTTTAGATTATATATATATTCTAAAACTCTTCTTCAAGACAACTGTTTTAGTTGGCTGTTTTCTTAAAAGTGCTCCCTCTTCACCCCTCGCCTATGTCCAGCTGTCACTGGTCGTGCGCTCAGACTAATTGTTTAGTCAGATTTGTAGAAAATGTACATAAAATTACTGAGTATTTTACATTCGTATAGTTAAATAATTTAAGAAATTCTCAAATATTCCAATAAATTGATTTATTGTAATATTTGGGAATTTCTTAAATTATTTACTATTTCCAATAAAGAACTCAAAGAAGAAATGGATTCGTATAGTTACTTTAGAAATGGGTTTGTTATACTCTTGATTATATAACTTTACAGTAAATAAACTATCTAATAGGAATATTTGTGGCAGTAATTTGGTTAGTAAGTGAGGCCCACAACCACAGCTGGTTTAAACTGCATTACATTTACATGGGACTACAATAGCGCCCCACAATGGACCACAAAAACAGCTGATATTTTAAAACTCAAAATTTAACATTGGATGGGAAACCTATTTGTGTATAAAGTAAATGGTACTGTAGAATAAAATAAAAATAACTTTAATTTATTTTTATTTTCTTACTTTTTAATCTTTCTTCGTTCAGTCCAACATAGTCCACGTCATGATAAAAATTAATAAAAGTACTTAACAAAAGTAATAGTTACCAATTTGCAAAATGCGAATCAAGAAATTCCTATGTCCGTAAACAAACAAAATGACTACAGCAATATTTTGGTGTGCAAACTGTTTGTTGATATTTGGCGTGTCATCAAAGTTTCATATTCTGATGGTATACGCAATAGCTAAGGATCTAAGTCGTTGTCTTTGGAATAAATACTGATAACCCTGGAATCAAGCAGGTGTCCATGTTTGATTCCCCGTGAGTTGACATCACAGAGAAAAAGAAATGGAGGTCTCTTTCATATCCCGCAGCGAACACATGTAATTTGATTACAATAGTACAGTACATGTTTAGGAAGGGGTTGAACATCTCTCTTATTCGTCATTTATGCCTTGTGAAAATCTTTAGGGTGCCTTTCCTGAAGTTGAAATGATACCGCTCGTATCTAAATTTGGTGCTAATTTAATAAATGAACATGAATTTTTTTATCTGTTTTAAACAAAACTAATGTACAGTTATGGAGATTACTTGAACTAATATAGCAGCAGTTTATTTCAACTATACCTATGCCAAATACATAATCTTACAGTCAACAGGGTCCGAAATAATGATTACACTTTGCGGCTTGTAAATTTACTTTTATTCATACTAACTAACTAAACTACGCACTACAAGATACTTATATAGACATATACTACAGTATTTAACCTCTATTGTTTAAAGTAGTAATGTCACTTATTACATTCGCACAATATATTTCACTGTGTAACACTGTCACGTGACTGCCCATTCTACTGCAGGTTGACAACTGAAGGCACACTCGTCGGCTGTGGGCTGTCTTTATGTAAGGCGACAGTGTGCGCCTAAAAGGTTCTAGAGTTATGGAGGAGTTTGTTTTGAAATGGTGATCTAGATAATTCTGAACGCCTTATCGGGAAAGTTCTGGCTCCAATTACAGGCAAAGTAATTGCCATTATAGTACCTTATAGGACCTACTGGATTGGCAGGAAGTACCCCGCCCCCTGCCTATTTACCAGGACGGGGCCACATTTACCAGGCTGGCTTATCTGGTAATTTCCGTAACAATAAAGTAATCCCTCATTTTAATGTAGTAGCCACTTTTGACTTTTTCAGTAAAACCTTAACTATCATTAATTCCAAAATCTGTAACATCTATCACGAATAATTTAGCATTCCCAATTTAACACCGTACCTGATCAACCATTGATTAACAGCTGTTTTTCATGCTCAGGTAACGGGCTAATGTCATGCTTTAAGTGGAACCATCTAACGGTTCTGCCTACTTAGTAGATAAACCTTGAAATCAGAAAATAAATAAACCAACAGTAATTAAAAGTAACTTTTCGTAGAGTCAACTCGTTAAGAATATCGTCCCCATGGCGTGGCCGTTTGGAGAGGTGTTTACTTTTAGTGTTTTATTTATTTATTTCCCATGTAGTTGCTCCATAGAAGTTGAAATGTCCCCATAGAGACTGTGTAGTAAGTGATTTTCTCGTCTACAATTATTTTCTAAAATAAGAGAATTATTTGTTAACAAGTATACATGGGTATGCGGTCAGGTATTATACAAAACATACTACCAACGAGAATTTTGTATAACATTATATAGATTCGGTTTAATGTTTTCTAAAACTATGCCATTGTCTGACAAATTTATTAATTTTGATTACTGCCAGTCTTTTGTAAAAAATTCTTAGCTGAAAATGTCTGCAAACTTTCTCTCTCTTTAATTACTTGATAATCATATTCTCAGTCATAAGGGAACTTAGTTTTATGCAAGTCTTGTTTAATTCATTTTAGAAAGGTATTAGATTATTTCAACGTTAAAGAAAATTCTTTAAGTCTTTAATTCCTAAATATTTATGTCTAATAAACAATAAACTTTGTTGTTTTAAATTACTCTTCTTTTGTAAAAACGTTTTAGCTGAAAATTTGTCAAAAACTCTCTTTTTTTAATGGACTTGCAAAACAGTTAGTTTATATTTAATTTTCATCATCAGTGAACATAGATTTCAATACTATAATAAATGTTTATAGTGAAGTGATAAGAATATCAGAGTAAATTTTTTCAGGAGTGCCAATGCTAAACATTTGTTAAAGCAACTTATGGATAACATTTAACTGTAAAAATTACGGAAACTGTTTCTATCTAAACAGTTTTATTCAATTGTTAATTTTTAAAAATATATAAATAATTAGGGCCTTTATTTTATTTGGTTTCATCTTGTTTTAATATTCATGTACTTGTACTAGAAATACTGTTTTACGATCTACGATATTTTAGTTACATATCTATAAATAGTCTATGGTGAGGTTGACATCAATCGTTCGTGTATACGTCATGAGAACCAAGCAGCAGTCAGTCGAGTGACCCGGGCTCGATGACCGTTTGACCCTGGGTGCCTCACCTCATTGCCTACGCTAATGTTGGACCAGTGGGTAACGGTGGGTCCTGGGAACTGTCTGACGTGACGCTGACTGACCCGACTGACCAGTCGTCCAAGGAGATGGAGTCAAATCGTCTTTGGCCAGGCTATCAGTGAAGCGTACGGCTAATCTTTGGTACGGCGTATCATTTCTTAGTGATGTCATAGAGAAATAAATGGTTTAAAAGAAATGGCACAAACTTTCCCCCATATTAAACATTTAAAAAATCAAAAATTTGAAAATTGCCAGTTTGATTCCCAAATACGTTTTTTTATCTTATCTAAAAAACTAGTCGAGTTAGAGACATGAGGTTTTTACTAAGCGATTGTGAATTGTAATTTACATCTTTCCTGAAAATGCAATACAATAGTTAGAGCTGTTTTTGAGAAAAATAAATTGGTGTATGTGTTTGCCCATAAGAATAAAAAACTAAAAATTTTTAAAAAGTGCAAAACAGTCTAGAGGTATTGGCTAAATACACCTTCATACCAAATTTCACAATAAATGATCCATCCGTTTTGCCTCTAGCGAAGTGCACATACACAAAGACAGACATCCAATTGTTTTTCAAAAATGGGTTCGGGGACCCTAAAATGGATTTTTAAACCAACTTGTAAAAAGATTATTTTACGATCACAATACTTTCTCTATATAGGAAAAAGTAAAAAGTACAGTGATTGACTTCTTATGGCCGCAGCGAACCTCAGTTACCACTTATGTAAATATTTATAAATTTGTTCATCCTTTAGGATTTGTAGGAGAATAAGGGGAGAGACTGTCAGCGGTGCTGGCCCTGCCGTCCACAAGCGAACTAGGGAGAGAACCATGTACTCGACACTCCGTGACCTCTGATTCTTCCTTGTATTAATTGGTCGATGCCCAACTTCATAAGCTAAAGGTTCACAATTAGATCCTACTCAAGAGTCGTAACAAAATGTTGAAAGGGTTCAGCTGATAACTACCGGCTGTTCATTTGTCATTGGGCTAATTAATTAACGCTTTCTAAGGAATATATTCGGCCTTAGTTCGTAACAAAGGCTACATTCGCTCATCTACACTTAACACACTCAATCGAAATTCACATACACTTATATCTTGACGATCGGCGTCTTAGGAATAACTTAAATAAAAATAAGTACATAAATTGTCATCTATTTCCAACTGCCATTGAAGAGTTAGCTGCGGCCATAAGAAAGCGATCTCTGATGACTGCATTTATTGTAAACCATGCCTTAGCACATGTCCAGAGGCGGCCTCGACTATTCTGTTTCCTCTGTCTGGAGTGTCACTGTCTTGGGGGAGTTTTTATTTGCGGTCGGATCGACTCCCGTGTGACTGCGGTGTGAAGATCACTGTAATTGTCACTGACACTGTGCCCGCAACCTCTCAGGGTTCTTGTGCGGTTCGCTGAAACCCGTTCAACAGTCACATTGTTTTCTTAAGAGTTGACTATTTGATATTCAACTGTTTATTCCACAGAGAACTTTATCTGTGGCTTATTTTCACCATACTGTTTTTAGTAATAAATGCCTGCACATTTATTAAGACTAAATGTATTTCTTAATTGTTGATTGATTTATTTATTTACGGAGAACTCCATTTTACAGGTAAGTACAACAAATAATGATAATAATAATGATAATAGAGCAAAAAAAAAAAAAAAACATTCATCGGAAAACTTGTCTTTGGAAGATTCCTCTGATCGCAGATTGGCTGTCATAAAATCATAAAAGAAGTCGAACTGACGACACAGCTGGTAGCCAAGTCGATGTAATCGTGGAAGAGGACCGTGCATGATGTAGTTGGTGGGGTGCCACCGACAAAAAAACAGGTTGCATGAACGGGTCAATCTTGAGGCACGTAGATCAATGCGACAGAGTAGGTCAAAACAATCGTCCGTGCCACGAAGGACTCCCCATAGGAAAAGAGCATCAGCTTGTTGCCTTCTAGTAGACAGAGGGAGAAGTCCAAGAGAGGCTTCAACTAGATCAATGGGTACTTATTAACACGTCGATCATCAAGAAATGGGTGCGTATGGATTTCGGATGAGTTTAGATGAGCGAATGTAGTCCATATTACAAACTAAGACTAGCTATTCCTTAGAAAGTGTCATCATAGATAGATAGATAAGCATTTTATTTCACAAAAGAATAATACCATTACATAGATATTACATAAAAACCGTGGAAATAGTTCCCCTCATGGGCACATACCTGTGTGAGGGCCCGTTCCCTCCAGACGTAAATAAAATTAAAATATTACACTGTCTTTTAGACGTATATAAATAAAATAAACTTATGTTTTATAAACAATTATTAACTTAAAGCTGTAATACAAAGGCACACTTTCATAAACTACATTTTCTAACATTGGAAGCCACAACAAATACATAAAAAAACATATCATTGCATAAAAATGCATTACGTATATTTAACAAAAATACATATACATAAAAAAATAATATGTATTTAATTAATTTATCTATTCAAGTTGTTTACATAATTACTAAAAGAAAATTCCAGTACAGCTATCTTAACTGTACAATTAATTGAGTTAAGATAGCTGTAAGTTAATCAATATTCCAATGAAAAATGAACAGCTGGCGAGTTTAGCAACAGATAAAAAAGAAACAGAATTCGTTTTCTTATGGCCGCAGCGAACGCCTCAGTTACCACTTATGTAAATCTTTATAAAGCTGTAAAATACAGTAATTAGATTACAACTAATTATATATTTGTAGTAATAATTACTACGTTTATCCTTGAGGGTTTTGGGGGAATAAAAGGAGAAACTGACAAGGTTCAGGCCCTATGACAATCTGGAGAACCAGCTACTCGATACACCTTCAGCGCACTATTGAGTTTGTATAAACACTTTCTGAATTTATTACTTGATGATTTTGATGAAATTTTTTTATTCAAAAGATAATTTTTAATGAATTTATGAAACAGCCTTTATTTTAGTGGCGAAGTTAGGTCTATACAGTCCTCTCTTCAACTTAACCACAATTTTGATTTTTACGTCGTAACGGAGCTATATTTTTGAAATTCCCATAGGTTTTCGTCCTACACGGTATCAACGTTACAATGTTATTCTATTAGAGATAATTTTAATTGACCAGCTGGTGGCATAAACAAATGTTAAATGGTCCAAATAATTTGTTCGGTTAAACGTAGAGAGCAGCACAGTAAAATATCAAGTTAATTATAAAAGAGTGAATACATGTCTGTCTGTGTGTATGTTAACATCAGCCGTTAAATGAAATGAAAACATTTGAAATAGGCTTAGGAATAACATTGGTTGTTTATAATTATTATACTATAAATAGAGTGCAAATCAAGTGCTGTGAGTGAGATACTGTAATTAAATATAAAAAATGTGAGTTTACTTAATACAGTTTAATTACTAATATGTGAAGTCAAAAGTTACATGCCGATGTCTAAGCTCGAGGAGTCACGATAGCAGCGAGTGACGGGGTTGGCACCCGAAGCGTGCAGGTGTGTCCCCTAGTTATTATTTTTATAGCATGCAGCTCATGTTTATTTCATCTCTATGGTTCAGCCCAGCTACTTGGAGACATGTGGATGATTAGAAGGTGGATAGATAAAAGGTAGATTCTATCACTTAAATATTGACGTCAGCTTGTCAACTGCTAGATAAGTTTGAGTTATCCGGCTTGATTGGTAAACTTATCGCCGAGAAGAGACTTTCAGACTTATCTTTATACCAAAAACACGTGATTCGGTGACCACGATAAAATGTACAGCACAGGTTCCCGCATTATTACCTGGCTTAAAGCACAGTAGATTTATGCGTTTAAAATAAATTATAATTTTATAAATTGGACCTATTAGGATCCTTACCTTTATTATAATGAGATTATATATGTAAGTTTGCCATCTTTTGCTTTAAAATATGCGTACCCATATTTTCACATTAATTATTAAAATTTTCTTGCATAAATTTAAATGATAAAAGATAAAGAGTCGAACAGTTCATATTAATAGAATTAAAACAAGGTATTTTGTAAGTCTTATCGTTTCTGTACAATAAATACTACGTATTATATGCATTGAAAGTATTTATTAATGTTGTATTACTATTAAAGTATGTATTACTGTAATACTATTAACTTTTCTAAATCAATCAACGGCCGAAGTTGAGTCAGACTCGTCATTCTCAATTTAGGTTGTCAAGAGGTTTAGAATTGTATTTTAGGTTAGCTTTCTGTAAGAAAGATTATTCATCATACATTTTTTAATATAGTTCAATAATAACGCAAGATTATTTTGAAAAGCCGGAATAAGAGAGTGGAGGAACTCGTGCTATTACTTTGATATATTTAAAATACTAATTTAAATTTTTTGGTGATACATTTTAAGTTGTTTTTTTTAACATTAACTACGAAAAATATGCTTGATATTAGTATATTTTATTCCTCATTTCTCAATACCCAACTTTTAATTTAACATATTTAATTATGTATTGCCATACAGGTATAATCATTTGGAGATATCCTCATTTTGGCCCCTATTTGTGTACGTATCATTAAGGACAGTATCTATTAATTTTTCGGTTCATCTTCCTGTCTTGTATTCTTCTGACAGTCTTAATTTTTTTGATCGATGATAATATTTGTGAATACGTCTAGTGAGGGTTCTAGCGCTGATTTTAATTGGACTTAAAGTAACCCCGTTAGTGTTTACTTGCTGTAATAACACGAGTAATCTGTAGTTTTTACTTGAACAATGCTGTAACTCTAGAAAACGTTTACTATCGTAGAGCTCTGTAACGAAGTCAATAATCCTGGCTTAGTTGCAGTTCCACAGGTGATCACTGTTCATAAATATGCACTCTGTGACGCCGTTGCGAAGAGAAACCATCTTGTCTTGCTTCTCTGACGTTTCTTAAAATAAGGAAGAATTACATATTTAAGTAAGCATCCGACATATAACAATCATATAACAAGTCCACAGCCCTTGCTTCGCTACGAGGAGAGGGGAGGACGTCTTTGTTTGCTTCGCTGGCCTTACCCTTCCCTCCGTGGTTCTCTCTAAACCATCACATCAATATTAAATAGCAGACCTCTACCAATCTCCTGGATAAAAAAGTGTTATAAACTAGAAGACCTTAAAGGTCTACTAGAGGGGCATGCAAAGTAGTGCAATCACGATATCATAGGGTCAGTAAAAATGACCTTAAACAAATTTACATTGAAAACCAAATTACCCAAGCTTTTGTGGCATGTTAGGTTTTTTGTGTCAGATGTTTAAAATAAATTATTAAATTAATGCCAATGTTTCTCTTAGGGGAAAAGGGAATTTTTAAGGGGCTGTTCATACCCTTTAGGAGTAAAATTTGAAGAAATCCTTTCTTAGTGGGTTTCTATAATATAAAACATAACTTCCCTCGGAATCTGTTCTGTGGCTCTGGAGATTTCATAAGTACGCCATTTTCGGATTTTGTATATAAGGATACATGAAGCCGTTTTTGCTAACGTAACTTCTCCCTCATTTTTGGGTTATTTTTAACGATCGAAGTGTCGCCCCTTTCATAGTTATGCAATAATGTCTTCATTATTCAATATTTTCACCTTGGAGGGCACAGGAAGCCGTGAAAGTAAAAATTTGGCCATAAAAGTACAGTAGTATGTTGAGAGATTTGAATTAATCTAAAAGTAACAGCTGTTCACATGTAAATAACGATCTTTAAAAAAATAGTAACAACTGTTTTAATGTAAATTTCATTTTTAATTTCAATTTATTTCGCTAGCACAAATACACATTGCTGCGGCGCACGTGTAAACCATTTAGATCTAAGCTACTTGATGGAAAACTAATATAGGCTATTTAGTGTCCAGCTTCGACTGTCATATATTTTAGTGGATTGTGTCAGGTCAATATAAGAAAATAATGCTATATAACATGTGTCCTTTCTTGATTTGTTTTCTGTCTGTAGGTGTTTTGTATAGAAATTTGAATATCTCAAGAGCCGTTTGAAAGCAATACTGAATGAAAGTTAATCTTAAAAAACACATTTAAAGTAAAATTTCAAAATCATATGAAAGCATTGTCATCCGTGTACTCCTCGTATGTCACGCAGGTGACAATGCTTTCAATCACAAAAACTATGTTTTCTCTGTTATTTAACACCTGATCTTTTAAACTGATACATCGTTAATTTGGCGTAATGTAGTCTATAAATTTGGTATTTAACGTTTTTGAGTAAAATGTGTGGTTTTTTTACTTAAAATTTTTTAGATAGCCGCTATTTCTAAATATGAAAATGAAATTTGTATTTTTAAGATTAACTTTCATATCAAAATTCCGTATTGTTTGTCAAACGGTTTTTGAGATATTCAAATTTTTATAAAAACCCCATACAAACACAGACAGAAAACTAATCGAGATAGGGCACAATATGTTATATGACATCATTTGCTTATATTGACCTGACAAACAATCCTATTAAATAAGCGACACTCGAAGCTGGACACATTGTACATGCTACTAAATATTTTAGTTGTGATATAATATTCAAACAATTAATAATGAATTTATAAATGGTTATGAATTTATTAATTTAACAAACAAATCCAGAAGAAAAGTATCTTATTTTGATATAACATCAATTTAAAAAATAAATAATGTTAGCACCGTATTTTGGGAGATTTTTTTTGATAGAGTAATGGTAAAGGTATCTTTTTGACTACGCAGTGTTCATAAAATGTAAAAGGAAATGAAATAAGTACTTTTAAAATGGGCTCTGTAATAACATTATCGGTGTTTTAATTATTTAATAAACATGTAGCATCGCTGTGAAATAAATGTAAATTCTGTAGGCCTATTATGTAGGGGTATGTAGGGGTAGGCCTGAGCCTACATAGTTGCTACTGTGACGCTTCGCTCCGTGATATATTTACATTTTAATAAGTTTTTAGAGTTCCCGTGACCCAATTTTCGGAGAATTGATCTCAGTTTAGATTGCGTAACGTTTTATATCGTTATTTGACAATACAGTGCTGAACTGTAAGTACTATTGGTGTTGTGTAGAACTAACCTTACTAACGAGGTTGGACCTGTACTGCACACCACCACGTTGTCTCAACTGTCGAGGGCCGAGCTTTATCAACAAGCCTGACTCCCACATAGTCATCGTCTCCGTAGCTGATACGGTAGCGTCAAGGTCAACTCCTCCACTTCTGAATACTCCACTCTGATAAGCAGCGTTCGATTCCCATCGCCAGATTTAACTTTTTGCCTCAGTCATTTTTTTGAATCTGTTTAATCTGTTGTTGTTTTGTTGTTATTTTCACTACAAAAAAACTCTCTCTGGATTTCTTTGACATAATAAGAACTAATAACTTTAAAAAATATGTCTTTTACATTAGAGGTGTCAAAAACTGGAAAGGATACAATATTGTTTAATAGATATAAATATCGGGAATCTTATTCAGTTAAAAATGGTGATTTAGTCTGGAAATGCTTAGGGAGAAACTGTAAAGCTTTCGTTACAACAAACCCTGAAAAAACGGGCATTTTCTCTATTAAAGAACTACACACAGGACCACATCCAATTACAATGAGATCACTTACACCTAAACAGCAGCAGCATGGAAACAGCCAGCATACATCCACACCTCCTATAGCAGACGTAGATTCTCCCCGGCCACCGGACATCCCCTTAGGCATACAAACCACCACTCCCACGGCATCTACCACACTGGAGAGTACTAGTTTCGTGACACCAACTTCAGAAAGTATGAACGATCCAACAGATGAATCTATGTTAAAGAGAATAGAAGCCGAAAACATCGATCTTAAGGAGCAATTAGTAAAACTAGAGGAACGATTTAGATGTGTGATGGACCACACAGTTGTAAACGATACCCGCCTTCTGCAATATACAAATGACATATTCTCTGCTAATTCACCACTTTACTCATTAACCGAAAAGAAGCCTTCAGATATGGTGGACAGTGCCACACAATGTGAGATGGATTGTCATGCTTCAGACTCATGTGACGGTCAAATTATGTCAGACAATTTAGTAGCAACTATAAGTGGACTTGAAGCTGAACTGAAAAACAAGAACCAAATAATAGATTTACTGCAGTTGGATGCCGATGAGCTTCTGGAAAAATTAAAAAAACAGGAAGAAGAGCTAAATTATTTACGAGAAAAAATTGTACATATAGAGTATTTAAATAAATTAAAATTAGAACACCGGGCTGGGAAGAAGATTGTACATGACGACACTTTTAGATCTCCAAAAGTCTCATTTAAGTCCAAAAGTTCAAACACTCAGATTTACCAACTGCAAACACAAAATCGCTACGGGCCTTTATCTTCCAATGACACAATATGTGATTCACCATCATCTATAATAAGTAATAGAAATCAAATTCAAGTTACAGCTCTAGTACATAGAGAACAAACAGCTTCCCCTTTATTTACGACAAAAGTACAGAAAAAACAACAGGATACCAGCAAAAATAAACCAAATTTTACTGTTATTGCTGATAGTCATGGTAAAAACCTTTACCCTCATCTAAATGGACTACATGATGATTACAACATATCTGTTATCTCGAAGCCGGGAGCAAGAATAAGACAGGTCATTCAGGATGGTCATGAGCTACTTAATAAACATACTAAGGCTGATTATGTCCTGGTGTTGGCTGGAACGAACGATTTGGGTAATCGACAACCTGGAGCATGCACAATATTCCAAGGTGTTAAAAACCTATTAACCTGGAAATCTACCACTAATGTCATAATATCTGACATTCCTTATCGTTATGACATACCCAGTCTGAACAATGATATATTTTACGCAAACCTCCTCATTAAAAAATTAATAGAAGAATACCAAGGCCCATTAAACATAAAGAATTTGCCAATAAATGAAGGATTAAAGCGGAGATACTTTACAAGACATGGCCTTCACCTCAACCGATTCGGGAAACGTTACTTAGGAGAAGAAATCACCAAACTCATTAAGCAAAATAATACAAAAAATACTACTTTATCCTGGAATTCTGATCCTTCATCTAACAGTTCACCTTTCTCTCTACCACCTCAAGAAATAAAATGTAACAACTCGAACAAGGCCCCTTCTTTAATTACAAACAAGTCACCACTGGATGTCATAGAGAGCTTCCCTAAAAGCCCGAGAAACCCAGATTCCCAAAAGGCGTTCTCCAAGAATTCATTCTGCTCACCGAATCCCAGTCCTATATCCATGCAGCGTGGTGCATCAACAATGTCTGCTGAGCCACCGCAACAAGCTGATATTATGTCACCATCGGAGCTCCCCAACTGTTCCCAACTTCACGAAACAACAGAGTCAAGACATTTTTACTGTGATAATCCGAAATCAAGTTCTTTTTTAGACACACAAACTTGGCCAGCGCTACAATCAATGGAAATGTAGACTTAAGTAATTTTAGATCATCTGTGAATAATAATAAATTATTTGACTCGTGCCTTTTGCACATTAATATTAGAAGTATAGTAAACAAGATTGATGAGTTGTTAGCATACTTTAATATTTTGGAAAATAAGATTGATATCCTCTGTGTGACTGAACATTGGCTAACAAATGATAATTCTGGCGTTTTGAATCGTTTAATAGATTTTAACATAGCTTCTTTTTTTGGCCGGTCAGAAACAGTTAGAGGTGGCGTTTTTGTGGCAGTGCGCTCTCATTTACCGTTTAAGACAAGACCAGATATTGATCAATTTTCGATTGAAAAAATTATCGAATGCTCTGCAGTCGAAATCAATGACCCAAAAATCTCTCGCCCTTTGCTAGTTATTACTCTTTACCATCCACCATCTGTGGACATTGACTGCTTCTTGTCTCAGCTGGAGAAAATGCTTGATGCTATCTCCCATGAGATAATTCATAAAAATGTAGTAATCTGCGGTGATTTTAATATAGATGCTCTAAAGGATACTCCTTCAAAGCAAGACTTATTTTCTTTACTTACTTCATACGGCTTAAAATCACATATAACTAGCCCAACTCGGATCACAAACCACTCGGAGTCCGCAATAGACTACATCATCTCAAACAACAACTACAGTGAAACAATGATCATTGAGTTAGGTTTGTCGGACCATAACGCTCAAGTTCTTAGACTGACTGACCTTTTAAAACCAAAATCCAAAATAGATCATAGTATTTATAAAAGAACATTCTCACAAACCCAAAAGCACCTCTTTAAAACCCATCTCTTACATATTAATTGGAAACCCATTCTCAATAATAATGTAGATCTTGATATAAATTTTGAGGCATTTTTACAAGTTCTCTTACCAGCTTTTCAAGAATATTTTCCAAAAAAATTATTAAAGGTAAATAGCCACAGAGACTACAAACCTTGGCTTACAACAGGTTTAAAAACATCTTTAAATAAAAAAAGAGAAATGAGTTTCAAGGTAAAGTCTTCAAGTAATCCGGCCTTCATTATGTATTACAAATCATACGTGAAACTTCTCCGAAAATTAATTCAAATTTCAAAAAAAACATGCAATGATAGAAAAATTAGACATTCTGAGAACAAATCACGGACTATGTGGAATATTGTTCGAAAGGAAACAGGCAGAGTCGGTTCCCATGCGGACCTGCCTTCAATTAGAGTGAATGGTGAATTGGTCTCAGATAAGCAGTCGATGGCCAATTGTTTCAATCAATTCTTCATTCACAATTCTTCGGCCTCTGCACCACTTCCTTCAGAAAGAAGCTCTATATGTAGACTTCAGGAGTTTTGTCCTTCTGTCAAACCCTCAATGTTTATGGCTCCCACGACTGAGCAAGAATTAAAAGATATTATTAGAACCTTGAAAAATAAAACTTCATCAGGTTGGGATGAAATCCCTCCGACTCTTTTAAAATACTGTGTCGATGAGTTATCTTATCCGCTGACCTTTCTCGTCAACCAATCTCTTCAAAGTGGTAAATTTCCTTCCAAACTAAAACTAACAGTCATAAAACCCCTCTTCAAGAAGAATGACCCTTCTTCTCTCGATAACTATCGTCCAATTGCTCTGATCCCAACCATTTCAAAGGTCTTCGAAAAAGTTGTTCTCTCTAGATTGTCATCCCATCTTTCCCGATTTAATATCATCAATCAACATCAGTATGGATTTCAACAGGGAAAGTCAACAACTTCAGCTTTGTATGACTTCATAAATAAAATTTATAAGGCCTTGGATGAGTTGCAGGTGGCTATCGGCTTGTTCTGTGACTTATCCAAGGCTTTTGACTGTGTTCATCACAATATTTTACTGTCGAAGCTCAGTCATTATGGAGTCAGAGGAGTAGCTTTGGAGTGGTTCCAATCTTTTCTGTCTGGTCGCAAACAGCGTGTCTCTTTAAATACACAAAAAGACTGCTTTTATTCACCGTGGGAATTGATTTCCATGGGTGTTCCTCAAGGTAGCATCCTTTCTCCCATTCTATTTTTAATCTACATAAATGACTTGAAAATTAAATGCGAAGATTCACACATCAATATGTTTGCTGATGACGTGTCTGTCATTATCACAAACAAAAATTCTGATTCTTTAGGAACCTCTGTTAGTCGAACAGTAATTGAACTTCTCAAATGGTTTCAGGACAATGGACTTTTGCTAAATTTAACTAAGACGGCAGCTGTATTTTTCCATAAAAGTGTTTTGATACGTCCATTGATTCATGAAATACCCATCACCCCATCTTGCATCCTTAATATAAGACAAAATGCAGTATTCCTTGGAGTAAATATAGATCAAACCCTGTCATGGGGAGTTCATTTAGAAAAACTCAATAAAAAATTAAATTCTGCTACTTATGCTATTCGGGTGCTAAAGCCTTGCAGTAGTACTGAGACATTGTTAGATGTGTACAGAGGTTACTGTGAAAGCATCATACGGTACGGGATTTCCATTTGGGGCTCTTGCTCCCAACTTGAAAAAATCCTAAAAAGTCAAAAAAAAATATTAAGAATTATATTTAATGTCCCTCAACGACACTCATGCAAAGATCTTTTCAAAAAACACAAAATTCTTACAGCTCACTCGCTATACGTACAGGAAGTCCTAGTTCTTACATTCAAAAAACGCGATGACTTGGAACGCATAGGAGACCCCCACGGACACAATACAAGACACAGACAGGATTTGCGCTACTTACGGCACAGAACCACTACTTTTGAAAAAAGTCCGTTGTATTCTGGTTTGAGACTTTTTAATAAACTGCCTTTAGAAATAAAAAAACAACAGTCACTGGCCAAATTCAAAAAACTGATTAAATCCTTACTTGTCACACAGGCGATATATTCAGTGAAGGAATTTTTAAATCATTAGACATTATTCTATTTTATAAAATTGAATTTCATCATAAGTTATCATGAATTCCCTTGTCTAGTTTTAATATTGATTAACGAACCACCATATTTGTGAAATGTAACAAATGAATTGTGGTAATAAAAATGCTTATTGCTTATTGCTTATGGGTTTACTTAATATACTGCACCTACTAATAATTGTAGTTAAATGTCAAAGAGACGAAGTTGGTTCATGACGAAGTCAATTGTGACGACATTGGCACGCGAAGCGAGCAGGGGTATCCTCTAGTAAGTATTAAAATTGTTAGTCCGAAATATTTTTCTTATTTCCTCTACCTTAACTCTACCTTAAATATGTTTTAGTGCCTTTTAACTGAGTGAATTATTTTTTGTAATCAAATTTTAGAAGGTTTTAATCGAATCGCCAACAACACAACATATTAAAGAAATGATACGGACTCCTTCCACACTTTGACTCGCATCTCACGTCGCCCCATCATTTAAAGTACTAAGTTATTTACGTACTTTGTCTCCACTCAACTTATAAATAAGGGTTTATGTGTTTTCGCAGAGGCACGGACTTTAATCGCCCCCTCCCTCCACCTGCCAAACCTACGCCCGTTTTTTAATTGTAACATATTGAAAGTGTCTTACATCGAAAACATTGTTTTGTCAAGAGTTTCGGCACTAGTAGCGCAGTGCTGTAACCCAGCTACTTTGGAACATCGTATGGTGAATATAGTAGGCACTAAGCTCTCCGCTCGGCTCACTTATAGGCCCTAAGTGACACGGTGTCCGCTCAATGGTCGCTATCGGCGTGGACACTATTATAGAAGTCTGGGGTGTCCTTGTTGGTTGGTAGTCTGTGTCCGAATGTTGTGTAGGGAAGATAATTAGTATCAGGCTTATCAATTAGATGAAAATCAGACCAGTAATACGTGGTTCGGATCCCTAGTAAATTTTAGGTCCTTCAGTTGCCCTGACTATTGGGTTGAGCATAAGTTGAACTCAGTTAGCAATCATCCTACACTCATTTAATCATTCATAGTCGCCTTAACACGTAACCGTGCCTTAAACATGCACAAAACTGTGTCGGCGAATCATAAGAAAATAAGGTATATATTTTATGGGTTTCTTGCTTAAATACGTAGTTTACGTTTAGTTAAAAAAGTTTACTTTGTTGTAGAATAGTTGTTGTTTCAAAGTATCGTAATAAATTTGTTGGCCAGTAATATCGACTGAAATGAGGGTTAAAATTATTACAGTTCATAATAGACAGACAAAACAGTTTGTCAGTTTTTATTTTTGATTGCCAAATGTTTTAGGTAACTTCGGAATGCGCAGGGCAATTCAAAGGTTCGAATTCCAACTGAGGTAACGGTCGATACTTCACTCGTTGAATAAAGTTCACGCTCAGGCCTGGAGGCCCGTGTGAACTGGCAAGTAAAGTTTTTAATATTAAAAACAAATTTAAAAAAAGTTATCTAGGAGGTCAAAGGAATAATTTTTGTACATAACAAAAAAACACGGAAACGTTTTTTAAAAAACAAATAGTATTTTTAAATTTTGTAAAAATGTCTCGTATGAATTATTAATTTATGTGAATTAAGTTAAATAATTAACCACGCAATGTGCATAAGTGTGGTGAACACCCGCCGTCCTTTGTTACACCCGCGTACGTCAGCGACCCACTTCCTTTGTTCCACGCTGACGCGGGCGTGATTGTGAACTCACCTCCCTCATTATCTTATGTACACAAGTCGTTACCTTAATGAAACAAATTGTGTTTTTCATTTAAACGTCTTAAGAGTCTACAATAATAGCCTCCATTTTGGTGTTTATAACATCAGAGCGGAGATAAATGCGGTACAGCACTTGACTTAACGATCTGAATTAATAATTTTTACATAGTTTAGACTTTAGAGAGCCTACAAGTTAGTAGTTAATCCTATTTTTACTTTCTCCTATATGCGTTAGCATAGAGAAAGTAGGTATTATGATCGTCCAACAAATGTTGTTTAAAAGTTGGTTTAAAAATCCATTTTAGGGTCCCCTGAACCCAAAAAAGTTTTTGTTTCGTAAACAAATCGTTGGTGTCTGTCTGTTTGTGTGTATGTGCAGTTGGGTGGAGACCAAACGAATGGTTCATTTTTTATGAAATTTGGTATGTAGTTGTATTAGCCAATATATCCAGAACAATTTTTCACTTTTTTGAAATTTTTTATGGGAAAAACATACAAAACTGAAATTTCCTCAAAAATGGCACGAACAATTTTTATTACATTTTCAGGAAGGATGTGAATTACAATTTAAAGTATTTTAGTACAAACCGCATGTCTCTAACTTGACTAGTTTTTGAGTTATGGCAAAAAATTATATTTGGAAATCAAACTGGTTATTTTCAAAGTTTAGATATTTTTAGTGATTAATATGGGGGAAAGTTTGTGCCAATTCTTTGGAACCATTTATTAACATTTGGTTTGCACATTTATATATTCGTAAAAATCATGAACAAAAACACACTATTTTGTATTTCATCACAAATAAAAATTGTGTAAATTAAAAAATTATTCCACTTAACTTTTACGCTCTTTTAAATAATTTATATTTATGATTTTCCTACTAATAGTAAAGTCGGTATTGGATCGAATTTGACATTGTTCTTATGGGATATAAATCCAACATGGCGCCTACCACTGCAGACTTAAAATTTTTGAATTAACTAGGATCATTCTGCGTCCTTTGAAAAGGATCATTCGACATTTGAAATGTTGGCCTTATAAACTCAGTTCTCCTTGAAATAAACAAATTTTACATAACTTTTTCGATTCTAACAAATATAGAAAAAATTAAAATAGTAAGATGAAAGACTAATTAGTATAGCCTTGTTACTATTTATTCAAGTAATGTAGACATGGTTTTAAAAGCGACTAAAATAAAACAAACCTTATACTGTATGTTGAACCACGTCAAACCCCTCTTTTTCAATCCCTATGTTCTAATCTAACCCAAAGCAAGTCTAGTCGTACAGTCGCTACGAGGGATTGATGTGTCATGTTTTGTTTGAAGGTGATAATGGGTCGAGGAGTCATAAATCGCTCTGCTAGAAAACATTTTGAGAAGGCCGTAATCGTACACTTTTTACAGGATAATCGACCCAAAAGTCTTTGTGTAAAATAGAAATCGTAGATGATGGATGGAATAAAGTTATATGATTCAAGACGGTTTTATTTTATTTACTTCAGTGGACTATGAACTTTGTTTTGTGATAACCTTAACTTGCTAGCTAATGGCTTAACTAATGGCTCATTTGGAATTGTATAATATGGATAATGTAACTGTAATTTATGTATGGGATTAATGTTGACCATTTTCTATACTTATTATATAAAATAGTAAATATATGACTTTATAATAGTGTTTCTATTCAATAAACATTTCTAATTAAACTTCTGAATCGGTAATATTTTATTGAATTTTCGCCCTTGACATGCAGTTTGTTTAATTTTCATCTGTGACATGCAGTTTGTTTAATTTTCGCCTATGACATGCAGTTTGTTTAATTTTCGCCTATGACATGCAGTTTGTTTAATTTTCGCCTGTGACATGCAGTTTGTTTAATTTTCGCCTGTGACATGCAGTTTGTTTAATTTTCACCTATGACATGCAGTTTGTTTAATTTTCACCTGTGAAATGCAGTTTGTTTAATTTTCGCCTGTGACATGCAGTTTGTTTAATTTTCGCCTGTGACATGCAGTTTGTTTAATTTTCGCCTGTGACATGCAGTTTGTTTAATTTTCGCCTATGACATGCACTATTCAATAAACATTTCTAATTAAACTTCTGAATCCGTAATATTTTATTGAATTTTCGCCTATGACATGCAGTTTGTTTAGTTATAAATTTGGCTGATAGCACAGTCCCTTTGGGAGAGCTGCCGAGTCTCCCGAAGGGAGTAATATAGCCACCCATCACGATGTTTACGTCGGGGAACGTTAGACTTATCTCCATCAAACATTAGGGTGGTAAATGGACGGCACGCACGCAACTCCACTCACCGTCTCTTGGATGGCTGGACCGTCGCAAGTTACACTTGTTTAAAAAATATCTAAGGATACACTTGATTGGGAAAGCTTTCTACAGCCTTCGGGAGGCTCTTGAGGATCATATTTTTGTGCAATAGACTTATTTAACATGTTATTGTGTTTATACAAAAATAACAATATTATCATTAAATTACTTTATGACGTACACAGAAAACTACGTAATGTTCAATTGTGTTAATAAAGCATTTTATTATTTATTTATTATATCCGAAGAGATGAGAGTCCTTTAGTTAACTCAAGGCAACTAAACTACATTCAGTTAACTTGTTATTGTTTTTGTATATCCCGCTGTCAAATTAATGAGGGTGACGATTAAAAGTATTAATTGAACGTAATAAATTAAAGACACTTAATAACAAAATAGGAGAGTACAGTAATAAAATACATTCTGAAATCAGAAAACGAGAACTAAAATGTTATGGCCAAATCAATAAAATAAAATCTATTAGGTTAACAAAGTAAATAGAAGTAGGGCATAAACACTAAAGAAAAGCGAATAAATGGATGCAGCAATAAACTATTATTTAAAGCAGCAAATATACCACAAACGGACATTTCGAGCAGGAACTCATTCAGGTAAAAAATGTTGATTGGAAAGTTAGGGGATGACAGGAACAAACAGCAACAACTAGGTATGTTGAAAGAAAGAAATCTCATTCTGAAATAATGAAATAAGTCAGTGCACAAATACGGTTTATGAAAACAGCGTCGTCTAACTTGGTCCTTTATGTAAGTGTAGACAATAATAATAAAATACCACTCATAAAAAATAACACTAGCTGCTTTTATTGGAGAAATACAATTAATGATTCTCTATTTGAAATGAAACCAAGGAGAACAATAAGCTGGGGTTGCAATAAGTTGATTTTATGTGATTAAAAAGAAATAAAATTTATTTTTAAACGTCACCTCCTGTTGGAGATTTCAATTAGTTCTTATTGAAATCACAATTGAAGAACGGGGCTATATTCGTTAATAAACTATTACGAAGCCAAATTATAGATTTTGAGTCACTAAACAATTTAATATTGCTAATTATTGATTATGAATAACTCTAAAAGAAAATTAAACTGTTTTGGGGTTAAAGCTGCGTTGTAACTTATGCTATGAATTCCAAATGCATTTTTAACGTGGGACTAAGCTAGATTTTAATTTTTTGAAAAGTTGCAAATATTATTTCTCGAAAACTAAGACAAAAACTTCTTTAATTCTTTAGAAAAGTAAATAAGAGTTGAAATATATCTGAGTAGAACACATATTGTTTGAAAAACAATGAATACTGTAGTTTATAACAGTAACAAAATAATTTTTTTTAAATATATTTTTCATTTATGAATGAACGTGAACAAAATATCTCCCAGTAAAATCCGACAGACAACACATGTATGGATATTTATTTTTCATAAATACTCATAAATTATGATTACTGCATAGCCTAATCTTAAAGTTAGTCAAATTTAGTTGGCCACAAGACTACATTCACTCTAGTAAGTCAGTAGCCATCTGGTTTTAAGCAGATATCTTATTGGCACTTTGAAACCTGTATTATTTGGGAATTTATATTGATTTTTCGTTCAAACGTGCCAACTTAACATATATCTCTTGAACCTGTTATGAACGATTCTTGTGTAGTCATAAGTCATAAAAGTCAGAAATGCTCAATTTTTTTCCAGAAGTAAATTTCTGAATGTATTTTGTATTTGGTGTAAAATATTACCAGTTTGGTTCCAGAATAATGGAAATGACATTGTTAAGTTCCCTCTGTTTTTTAAGTATTTATCATAATTTTATAAGGGTTGTTAGTAAGGGATTTTCGTCCGTGTAGGTAAATTCATAAATGAAAAAAAATTGGGTGTGCGTCGGACCACACGGTGGAAGTTATACTTCTTTGGCCATTCTCATACACACACTCACGCACACAAACAGACAGGATATATAAATGAAATATAAGACATTTTTCAATATTATTCAATATATTTATCTTCAATATATTATACGTGACTTCATTATTATATTACACACCTATATTATCATTATCAGTAATTTCTTCGATTAAATTTCTTCGATTAACAATCGATTAATCGATAGTTCTTAAAAATTTGTTCTTACTTTTCAGCGTGACGCGGTTTCTCGACCAACATCCCATCCCAAAGTGTCCAACGGGCGCAAAGAAGTATAACTTCAAAAATATTTTTACTTTTTATCTTGTAACTGTTAAACACGCAAAAATAAAAAGAAAGTGGGTCTCAGTAGTAAAGTTGCTTGAGTTTGGAAGATACTCTGGCCTACCTGGCTCGCCAGGTGAGGAAGTGTTACTTTCCCCTCCCCCGCAGCCACCCGCTGACCTGGCCTCAATTCTCTGGCTGATCCGCACTTTTGTTTTCTAGAAGTCACATACTACTGTCGGTTTCAAAAAGCAATTTATACCAGTAAATCTAATTCATATTGAATCGATTTACGTAACCTATAAAACGGGATTTAACCTATATAATTGTCCCTTGTACCGTACACGTCATATGGTTATTTATTATTATTTTATTCATTGTTAAAGGTGTATTTATTATAATAAGAATGTGAAAAAATATGAATTTTATGCAGTTTTAAAAGATGATTCCAATTTAATATTGTGATGTAAAAATTACTTAGCCTATGAGAGTAAAACGTTTTGCTGGTACGTGTTTCGCAAACGGGGGTTTTACAGTTGTAAAAGTTGTGGAATAATTAGTGCTTTGGTTCAAAATTAATTTTTACTTTATTTTCGTCATTCCTTGCGTGCAATCTCAATGTTGGTAGATCACACTGCATTACTATTTGGTTTATAAATTCTGAATTAAAAATAGAACGTGAAAGAGTCACTCAGTTTGTATTTGTCAAGTCAAAGACAGATCAATTTATTTAAAAATATGGATTTCACAAACTAAAAGAAAATTTGTATTTTATATATTTGATTTATGGTCATCGTAAAAATAATTGAAAATATAATTTAAAGTAGTTATTATTTAATAATGATAATTTAAATAACGAAATTATTTGTAGATTCGAATTAAATATAGTTTATACAATCACGAAATTTGTAAAATTACAATCAAAATTAATTCTAAGTTAATATTTAGGTCTTAGTTCTTGTGAAAGAAGGTCATTTTCATTCTGTATCTTTTGGATTATTATCTTTTAATATTATTAAAAAAGTAAAACGTTCTGAAGAGGTCATTTTATTTTAAGTTGAATTCTTTTTTGTTACTGGTGAATAAGAGCTATTTTACTACTTTTTAAAGATTTAGCCGACTTTGACATTTGTGGATTGTTTTAACGTTCATTCAATAAAATGGAAGCACTGGCACATACTACATAACTGAAGAACGCCACAAATTGTTTTCAACAACAATAAAATAAATAAAGCTTTGGCGTTAAGAGAGGTATTGAGTGGTCGGTCATCTTGGACTATTCTCCGTTATACGGTTAGCCGATGTTTTACGTATTTCGTCGATAAATTATATTTGATGTGTCATTTTGTATGTATTGTAAGGGAGATTGTTTTAATATTAATGTATTTTAGTTTTTTTCAAGGACTAAAAATTGTTTTAGTTAAAAAATTAATTGAAATTGACACAAATTGGAAAAACCAAAAAGCAAATCAATACTAAGCATTTATTAAAGAATTTGTTGAAATTTTAAAATTTGTAAAATCGGCTAGTGAACAAAGGATTGACAGTAAGCTGGTTTTTGTTCAAACGACAAAATTTAACATCGGATTAGATTCATACCGGCCGGAAACCAAATTGTAAATCTCCCGGATTTCTTACCACTACAGTTTCCTTCAACCCTTAAATAAAGAAAGTTTCTAGTATCACAGAGAAGAAAGAAGCAGAGGCAGCATTCAATAGTTCGCTGATTGTGTGTGGAGTATTTCTTCAGTTTGTCAAGCGATGGCAGAGCCAGGACCTTGTCAGTCTCTCCCCAAATCCTCAAGGATTAAACGTAGTAATTATTACTACAGATTTATAAAGATGTAAATTAGTTGCAAACTATTTATAACTGCCACTTAGGCTTTCGATGCAGCCATAATAAAGCCACCTGTGTTTCTTTTTTCTCCTTGCTAGTAAATATTATTACAAAGGTGAAGTGTGGTGTTAGTTTTGTAGAAGCCCTTCGGTTGGGGCTGAGTCACGGGATCTGCTGACGAGCCGAGTCACCCGGCAGGCTAAGGCAGCGTGTGTACACGCGTGAGCGCCGGATTATGGCCGAATTAAGCCGACTTCCTCACGGTCGGGCTGTGAATTGCCGCGCGTTCGCTGGCTGGTTCAGTTCAGTGTTGTCGCTCGCAGAGAACGCTTGTACGCTCGGGCTTGTGCCGTTTTGCGCCTTTGTTTTGCAGTTTGTTAGTTTCCGTAATTTTTTTAAAATTGTGTTGGTGTGTAATTGTGACTATTGCATATTGTTGCTCTTCTTCCCGTTCCATTAAATTTATTAATTTTGTTTCTATGTTTTATTTTATCAATTCATTTTCTTGATAAATCTTTCTTTGTGGATTATTATTATTTGTATTGTGTTCATGTGTATTATATGTTTTGAATATTGCCTATTGCTGCTGTTCTTTTCGAAGCATTTCATTTCTCTCCCCCCCTCCAAATTGTAGTATTGTTTGAAAGTTTGATTTTATTGATCCAGTTTCTTAATCCAAGTTCCTTTGCATATTATTATTAATTGTGTTTGATGAATTTTTTTATTACTATCACCTATTGATGTTCATTTCGTCCCGTTCATTTCTATACCACCCTTCCTAAAATTTTAATATTGCTTCAAGTTTAATTTTTTTGATTCGGATCTTGATACATGTCCGTTATTATGTTGTCTTTATATTTAACCGTTTTATGAAATAGAGTTTTTTTATTTTGCAGTTTTTAAGTTATTGGTTTATAATTTCTTTTTTCACTTTATGTCGTTTATTGTTATTCATATTTTAAAACACTAAATTATGTCTCCCCGAAAAATGTTGTGATATAAACGCTTAGATATATTAACTAGAAATACTAAAATTGTTTAGTAGTAATTATAATTGCTTACTTTCTTTCAATTTTTTTTACAAAAGTTAGAGGTCCTTTTGTTAATTTAGTACGCCTCGTGCTGACTCTATTCCATTTCGTAAAACCTACAGTTAACAACGACATTACTTAACCTTTTATCACCTGTTATCACAAACACGAGGTGTTTCTAGTGTCACACATTAATCTGTTTACTTATCAGTTCAATATCTTAACTGTTCTGTAAAGAATGCTGCATTACTCGGTTCTGTGATATAAAATAGTGTTTGCAAAATCCTTTTTAAATGAGCATTTTTTTTACTTTCCATGATAAGAAGTCATATCGTGTGTGTTTTATGATTATTACGGTCACTCTGACATTGAATATTTCGTTATATCATGTGCTCTGTACGATTCAGGTCAAACGATAAAGTAGCGACGTTATCAGGATGACTAAATCGAACTGATGACCTTATTAATTTGTTATAATCGGTCTAATGAGTTGTACATCAATCAAATATTACATAGTATTTGAATTTAACAAAAATAATAAAATTTATACTTACTGGTATTTGTCGGTTTATAAAATATTCTAAATTCTACAGGTAAAATTATTATTCCTTTGTCATTCCTTTGTGGGTCCCTCCGGTCTGAGGATGGTAAGAGTGGTTTACTGAAATTGATCACCATAATACCTATACATTTTTTAAATAAACACAAATGTATAATTTGTGTTGTGTGATGTTAATTTTTTAATATTACACAAAAGTAATTAAATTGCGAAATTTAAAATTACTGTGTTTAGTATTAACTTATGTAATGCTTCCATTCCTAGCTTTATCTGTGAATGTAATGGAACCAAAGCTTAAAAAATTATTAAAAGCAAATCCATTCCCTCTAATAAACATATATAATTACTTACAGTTTTATTTATTTTATTGTTTTAGTGTTGTTTATTTTGTTCGTTTACTAAAATCATAAATTCTTTTATGAATCATCTTAATTATTTTCCTTCATTAGGCAATTGCCGAAGAAACATAACCGCAAATCACTTTCTTTGTTCGTTCCGTTTATAATCAGCTGATAGCATCAGCTGATCTCTGTGGGACGGGAGAAGAGCCCTCGGCTAGTTTAGTTCAGTGGTGACAAGGACCGGGTCAGGTCAAAGCTCGTTCGTGGACGTGTGTATGTGGGAACAAACATGAAAATTACAACTGACTCAGGTATGTTGTTATTTTACTTGTATTATTTTATTTGAAAACACTCAGTTAAGCCTTTAGGTTCGGTTTTTTTCGTGAAAATGCAAATAAATTGGATATTTATATTCCCCAAACATCTTTCAGAATGAACATTAAGTAAATGTGTGTATACTAGTAAAATATGTATTTACAAATACTGTTAAACCAAGAAAGATTGGTTGCATCTTCTTAATCAATAACTTAAATATATTTATACTAGCTGTACCCGCCCGCTTCGCCAGTCATAATATTGAGTTTGATTTAGAACCTAATAGCTGAAAGAATTCGAGCATTTTTGCTTCTTCTACCAATATTAGATTTTTTAGGAGGCATGTCATAAAAAGTAAACTGCAAAACAAATAATTATTTATTTTTTATTTTCACGTTTCACCACATGTTTTAATTACCGAGGAAAAAAGGTTAACACCAAATACAGATCACCTGATCAAGTAAAAGTAGTGTGTGCTACACTCTCAAGGTGAAATGTAGAACTACAATAAATCAAAACATATACAATACTGTTGTTGTGAGAACTTCAATCTGCTTATGGCATGTGAAACTACATTAAACCACACAGTCATATGTTTTTTTGTAAACAATTCAGATTCTCCATTTGAATAACATGGGATCTTTAGGAGCCCGTGGGGTGGGACTCTGTGGACGGATCTGCATCAAACTTCACGGAAACCATCTCGGGAGTATACAGGACAACATCCTAAAGTTTCATGGCGATCGGTTGGATGGTTTGGCAGCGCATAAACTTCAAACATATATATATATACTAGCTGTACCCGTCCGCTTCGCCGGTCATAATATTGAGTTTGATTTAGAACCTAATAGCTGAAAGAATTCGAGCATTTTTGCTTCTTCTACCATTATTAGATTTTTTAGGAGGCATGTCATAAAAAGTAAACTGAAAAACAAATAATTATTTATTTTTTATTTTCATGTTTCACCACATGTTTTAATTACCGAGGAAAAAAGGTTAATACCAAATACAGATCACCTGATCAAGTAAAAGTAGTGTGTGCTACACTCTCAAGGTGAAATGTAGAACTACAATAAATCAAAACATATACAGTACTGTTGTTGTGAGAACTTCAATCTGCTTATGGCATGTGAAACTACATTAAACCACACAGTCATATGTTTTTTGTAAACAATTCAGATTCTCCATTTGAATAACATGGGATCTTTAGGAGTCCGTGGGGCGGGACCCTGTGGACGGATCTGCATCAAACTTCACAGAAACCATCTCGGGAGTATACAGGACAACATCCTAAAGTTTCATGGCGATCGGTTGGATGGTTTGGCAGCGCATAAACTTCAAACATATATATATATAAGAGGATGTTTGTATATATATATATATATATATACAAACATCCTCTTTTATAAATATAGATGTAGGTTTTATTTCTTTCAAGTGTAAAATGTGATATTTGTTTTTATTTTCTTTCTTCAGTTTTCTTCTTTACGAATTTAATTTTTCAAAATAACACATTACTTCAAATACTTCAGTGTTTTTTAATGTTTTTAAATCTAAAGATTAACAAGACAAACTCTTAAAAATTCACTATCATACTAACTTTGCTAGCTCTAATTCCAAAATTGATAAAAAAGCATTATTTTTTTCATTCTATAACTGAGACATCTCCGCGCCTTGAAAATAATTTAAAGTGATGAATGTAGATGTTGCATATGTTAATCTTTTAATTATAACATTTACTCTTCACAAATATCAGTGTTCATTAAAAAAAATTGTATTTACTAAGTCATTCTATAAAAGTGATATCGTAATCGATAAGATGCTTTAATTAATTTAGTTCTAATTTCTTAATACACCTAGAGAGGGATGACTTCAAGTAAGATGTCGTGTAATAGATTAGCTTTTCCTTTACGAGTTTTTCTTTTTTTCGTTTTTCCACAATAAATCAATTAACTTGACAAACAGATTCCGACAATTACTAGTGAAGTTTGTCAATAAATTGAAGTTGATACACCAAACAATCAATACCTAATTATTATTTTCATATTTAAATTGATATTTAAAAATTCATATTTGTTGCTTCTGACTTTTAAATGTAGCAAATGTAACAATAACTTCCGACAAATGTTCATAGTTTAAAAATTTAACAAATGAGACAATTCAGTTTACAAAAATGTTCTTTGATCAAAATAATTTGATCGCTAACCCAGAACCAATCTGGAAATTTTCATTTGATTAGAAAACGTTATTTTTCGTTGTCATCACACAGAATGATCGTTGTAGTAATTTTTAGACATTCATCTAAGATGCTGCTTTTGACGAGTAAAGGTGTGTGTGTGTGTGTGTGTGTGAATTGGTTTGAATTGAAACCTTTTTTACTATCTCGTTAAGCTTGTATCATCGGTTTCCATCCATCTAATTTCAGAAATTTGGTTATAAAATACTAAATCCGACCGACCACAACGGTAGTATGTTGTACAACAGTTACAGCGCTCGAATCTTAATTTAAAATTTACATTACAGTATTTGGTAAAACTATCTTGACCTTTCTTCGTTGAGTAATTCTACTATTTTGAAACAACAACAATGTGAGCATCCAGATTTATATCAAAGATAGAAAATAACTCGTGACAGAGAATAGCAGTTGTTCTTTAGGTCAAGGAGTCCCTTGCATAAAGACTTGTGTTAATGAGTGATTTAGGCATTTCAAACAAACCTTTGTAAAATGAATTCGGTATATTGATGATCTAGAGTTTTGAAATAACAAACTACATTACGGCTTTCTATAACTAAATATGGATTGTCTGCGGTAAGTAGCAAATTTTAAAGCTGCTTTTACATCAAAATTCGAAGCAACATTTTGATTAGCAGTTTTTCACTGATTTGAGCGTGTAAATTTAATTGTTAAACTCGCGAGTGGAAAGAAAATGCTAAATTTTTAGCTGGTTTGCAAACATGTGTTTCTAACTGAGGCATGCACATAAATTATAATTCATAATTAGTTTATTAAAACAGACATTCCCAGTTGTGTCGGTGGTCGAAGTAAATTAGCGGAAAGTTGAATGAATTAGCAATTGTTTGGCAAAATATCCTTCTACTGTGTACAAAATCGATGAAGTTTTCAGTATTGTAACACAATTTGAGGGCTTTACAGGGGTTTTTTTCATTGCTGGAGCTTCTCGCAATCCCATGATGTGGTTTAACATATTCCCCTATGAGGGCTTTATACACGCCTTTCCAAGCTTTACAGAACTCCTTGAAAAAACAAGTCTCTCAGGTAATCTTTATACAATCTTTTGTAGAGGCTTTATACAATGCCTTGGAGATGTTCTTTATATGCATACAACAAAGCCTCAAAATATTTTACGGTAGTTTTAATAATTATTTCTTTTGGGTGTTTTACGCACTTCTTTAGGCTATATTTTAATAGTTGTGTGTGGAAGTTTTACATATTTCCTTGCGGGATTTATACAAAATCCCATACGAGGTTCTAACACTAACTCATATGGGAGGTTTTAGAGTCACTTCCAGAGCTTTACACAATCATATGAGGAATATTTTGGAATTCCTTAAAGGAGTTTTGCGGAGTTATCTGGAGGAACTTTCCACAATATCTAGCGGGAGCTTTATATGATCCTGTGCGAAAACGTTATACAATCCTTTGGATGGACCATACCACGGAGAAAAAACAAGAGGTTGCATCAAATAATGCGTTAAATGGGTTTCCAGTTATAAAAACGTTGGTGTTGAGTAGTTAGTTCTCCAGTTCTCTGTGCGGAAGGCAGGACCTGCACCGTTGTCAGTCCATCACCTTATTCCCCTCCAAATTCGGAAGGATAAACACTTAAATATTGTCACTATTACAAAAATTTTACATTGGGGTTACTGTCATCTAGGCGTTCGTCGCGGCCATGAGAAAGCTACCTCTGTTTCCTTTTCCTCTATGGCCATGCACACCTTTAAGTGGAGGCCACATGAGCCTTAACACAGTCACTTGTTTTGAGTTGTTCACCACTTCGTCCCGAAGCATGTTGAGTGTGATAGATGTCTTCTCCGTATCCATTGTTGAGTCACTTGCGGGAGCTGTACACGCTCCCCTGGTGTTTTTCACGATCTGATTTTTGAAAGTGAGTTTTGCAAAATTATGTCTCGTAAATTTTACCGCAAAGTTGTATTTATAATATTGTAACACCAAACTTTGTTGTTTTGTACATTTTGAATCTGAGGAACAATCATCTATTGGGGTTAGAGAACTATACATAAAAGACATTCGATATATGTGATTTTAGCTTAGTTAATTTAAATATCGGCAAAGAGGAAATGATTTTGGTAACCATCCAAGCTTCCTCTCACTCCACGTTAGCAAAAAGTGTTAAGATTCACGTTTTGAAAGGCGAGTTAATTTTACGTTTTTAGCGTGTGTATGTATGTTAACAATATAATAATTACTAAACCAAACTTACTAAATACACATTATAAAAGACGGACACTAAATCAGCTGAAACTACTATCACATGTTGTTCGTATATTGCAGGGATGGGGAGGGGAAGGACAAAGAGCGATAACTGTTTTATTACGTCGTCCAGTTAATGGAAGTTCACCGTCCTCTGGATAAACAACAGACATTTTTATGTTTTAGCTTTTATTGTGACTAGAAATGATGCTCGCTTATTTGTATGGAATATTGGTAAACATTCAAATCACTTATTGCATAAAAAATTTACAAAATTTGTATCGCAATCGTCAATCTAACCTTACTAACCATTTTCCATTCATTCTATAAATTTTACAACTAATTGCTTAGTTTATAAGTGTCATGAAATAGTTATTTGTGCAACTAGTGCACAAAGTGGCACGTTGCTGCACGAGAGAAATACTTACGCACGAGCCGCAAGCGAGTGTGAAATATTTTCTCAAGTGCAGCAGGGACGCTTTGCGCACAAGTTGCACATAACATTGTTCCCACAGTTGAAATTGTTAAATAACCAATCTTATTAAAACTTGTTTCAAGAAAAAAGTCATAAAATATACCCAGTTCAAAACGTTTGAAACAACAAACACTACATCCGCTGTTCCGTTTACACCCGGCGCTGCTAACTTAATTATTTCAAGCGTACACGACGTTGATTGCCTATGGCTAATAGATGTATTATTTATGTTACTTTATTAAGTTAAAAACTTAGAGTATGGTAAAGTAAAAGGAGTGTGGCAAAGTAAAACGAGTGTGGTAAAATAAAACGAGTGCGGTATAGTAAAATGAGTGCGATAAAGTAAAACGAGTGTGGTGTAGTAAAACGAGTGCAGTAAAGTAAAACGAGTGCGGCAAAGTAAAACGAGTACGATAAAGTAAAAGGAGTGCGGCAAAGTAAAACGAGTGCGGCAAAGTAAAACGAGTGCGGTAAAGTAAAACGATTGTGGTAAAGTAAAACGAGTGTGGCAAAGTAAAACGATTGTGGTAAAGTAAAAGGAGTGCGGCAAAGTAAAACGAGTGCGGCAAAGTAAAACGAGTGCGGCAAAGTAAAACGAGTGCGGTAAAGTAAAACGATTGTGGTAAAGTAAAACGAGTGTGGCAAAGTAAAACGAGTGCGGTAAAGTAAAACGAGTGCGGCAAAGTAAAACGAGTGCGGTAAAGTAAAACGAGTGCGGTAAAGTAAAACGAGTGTGGCAAAGTAAAACGAGAGCGGTAAAGTTAACCGAGTGCAGTAAAGTAAAACGAGTTCAGCAAAGTAAAACGAGTGCGGTAAAGTGTTTAAATGCAGGAATCACCAACTTTGTGACTTGCATTGAGTTCAGGAATAGTCACTTTGATAGAAAACTGTAGGAAAATAATATTAATTTCACGTATCGACTAATTTTGGATTATTTACATTTTCATGTAATTTTTCAATTATGATAATGATTTCATATATTTCAAATCCTATCGTCATAACAAGATCTCCCAATTTCCAAACCTTGATAAATAGAAATATTCATCTATTTACCTATCTAAAAAGATACATGTACACGTAGATGCATAAACATCGCTAATAATTACTATACTAACTTTATGTCTGCAGTAATTTTAGGGAGGAAACCTTACAAAAATAGCAAGTTTTATTCGTACAAAGTTTTATTCGTAGTAGCTTTAGTAAATGTTATAATTAAAAACCCTGTAGCTTCAGGAATAACACTCTAAGATTTGAAACGCTGCCGTACTGCAGCTGGCTTCATTGTTTTAACTCTAACCGGTTGTCTAAATCGGGGTGACAAAAATTTTAAAATAAGTGTTTTTTAAGTAACATTTTATATTTATGGTATTTTGTCACTAAGCTTTAAAAGTTAATGAGATTAATAAGTAGCTCAGTTGCAAATTTAAACAGTTCTGAGATTTATGTAGCCTCCCTCGATAGTTCCTTGTTGAAGCTTGCCAATGTAGCAGATAATCAGGTTTTTCCAATAGTTTTTGTTGCATCAATTATCCAAACGTAACTATATTATCGGTTGTAATTTCTCTGTAATCGACAATCCACTGACGGTGTATATCGAATTGGACACATCGATCTCTACGTGCTTGTCAAATCGTAAATCGATTTCTACGTATCTCCGTCGACAGTCCGGATGTGCTCATGATCGCGATGACGTCACCATATCACACAGGTCGTCGGACCGGCAGAGTCCACGTGCTGGCGTCATCATCTAAGGTCATAGTTGTGGCCAAGCTCAGCAGGTTAGGTCTACAGCTGAGCCGGTCCGTTACGGAGTCGATGAACTCCTTCCATCCCGGGAGTCGAAATACTATAGAAGTGGTGGAACGTGTAAACAGATTACTATTGTGTGATGTGTCGGTAACTGGTACGCCCCCTAGCTTTTAAACAACGCATGTTATCGCTTTCATACATATATTACTTTTTATTCTTGTTTGGTAAATTTTCTGGTGGTTTCCAAAGCTTTAAACGTAAAAAATGCCTTAATTTTTCTAAGGTTATCCTTACGTGCCTCTAAAATTACCAGAAGTGTTTTTTAAGGTGTATAAATTGTTTCGTCTTGAGGTGTCATTAACCACTATATCCTACATTTAAAACTTTGTTTCTTTTCATAATTTAACGCGCTAAAATGAATTTTCTAAAGAGTCCATCGTAATCTAGAACCATGTTTAGTTGTTTAGGGGTTTTTTTATATTTAAATGGGTCAATTTAGAAAACAATTTTTAACTGTATCTAAGACGGTAATTAGGACTAAAATTAGGAAATTCCTGTTGAATCAACAACCGCTAAATGGTTAACCACGTTCTGACCATCGGTTCAAATCTGGATTCTTAACGAGTTATACTTTAGACTTATTTGGATGTAAGAACTGTTGAGTATTAAAATTAATGACCACTGCCTGTCCTTGCCAAAAGAATTTCCAATTTTCGTCCACATTTCCAACAAAAAAATTTCACCTTATGGCACCGTTACAATATAATCAACGTTTAAAAGATTAAGTTTTGGGAGTACTAGAAAAATGATAGATCTTATAAAACTAAACTAAACTTAATAGTTCTATAATTTTTCGTAAGATACTTTAAAAATTATGTACGTCCTTTACCAATAGTGGCATAAACACTATAGTTGTTGACCTTTTATTCAAATTCCAAAAAGATCTTCAGTGTTAAAATTACCTAAAAACGTGTGTTACAAATGAAGTTGTAAAATATGATGTTGTTTGAAAGGTATTTGTTGAAAGTTTATAATTGGTAAAATTTGTTGGAGATTTCCAACGCTTCATATGTTTAAAAAAACGAACACCGGGTTTCGACAGGTATAACATTCCTGTCGTCTTCATGTGTTTCTAATAAAAGGTAGTTTGAAACCATTTGAACCGATGGTCAGTCGGTGGTAACCATTTAGCGGTTGTTGATTCAACAGAAATTTCCTAATTTTATTTAACAATTACAAACTTCTATAATTTCAGTTTAGTTATCTTCTTCGAAGGATGTTTGGTCTGACAGGATCGTCTTCTTTCTGTCCTGAGAAAACTTCGTGCCGACAAGTTGTAGAATGTGTGGAGCTAGATCAGCAGCTGTCGCCAATTAGAGCGTCCATAATTTGTTCTCTGGGAAGTCCGAAATATTAATCCAGTTTTCGTTTTGTGAATCTGACCAGATCACATTGTACATCACTAAATATATAGTGTTGTGCAACCTAAGATGAGAAACATTTTCTTTAAACTTCCAACTAAAATTGGGTAGAGTAAATTTATGCTGGCTTTTTAAATCTGGATGTTTTTGACCACTTCTGGTATAATGACTATTGGTTTGTAGTTTTGAATGCTGTAGCAAAATGCTGTAGAAAATTATCACTTTCCTCCGTTTAGTTACAATTATTTAAATATTTTGATTTTTATAAGCTTTATACTGTTATATTAAATATCTGTTTAAAGGAACTATCGAAGAATCTTATCGAATCCAGTTTACTCAACGATTGTCACAAAATACCGTCTTTCACTCCGTTTAATGCAAAGTTAAGTCACATCAAAAGTTAGTAAAAAAGAGTAATGCAAAAACATATGAAAGAAATATTTTAGGAAAAAAGTAAACCGGCGATACGTTGTGATTAAGAACTTTTTAAATTAACAAACAATTTCAGTAAGTTGATAATTTTTAAATTTGAATATGTTAACATCATTTTACTGGAAAAAAATTATGAAAGCATTTAGATCAGGAACTCAACTCACATACTTCACGACAAATATGAGAATAATAACATGAGTGTGGATCACATGTGTAGTCTGGTTACTAACTGAGTTCGACTTAAGCTCAGAAAGGCCATTTTAGCCCTATAGCCTGGGTAACTAAGGTACCTACAACTCTAGTGGAATCTGAACCACACGTAGTATTAGTCTGATTTACAACTAATTAACAAGTCTGTCACTCAGTTCTCTTCCCTAAACAACATCCTTACAGTTACATACTTGTCGTCGGAGTTTGGAGGGACAGTTTGGAATGAGATGTCAACTCCGCTGTCACTTGTCGATCACGCGGGAAACAGCTGGTCTGTCGTACGGTACCTTGAGTTGGCAACCGCTAGAAACACACGTATGCACGGCCAGATCGATCATTCCGTTTTAACCACTTCCATGGAGCCTACCATCTGTGATCGCCGAAGCGCATCCCAGAAGGTGCGGCTAATGCCAAATGGCCACTCGCCGGGAACGGAAGTCAATGGAGTTCGATGCCGTTTGATGCAATTCAAAAAATTGCAAAAAGGACGAAACATTTTGCAACTTCCTCTTTTTCATGGATTGCCCATTAGATTCTCTTAGACGCATTATAATTATTATAACAAGGGAATAAAGTTTTGGAGGTGTTGTTATCCCATTTTATTTCGTAGGTTTAAGCGGCCGATGTCATTACTAATAACTGAAGATTCCGGTAAAGACCACGTCAAGGTTTTATCAACAATATTTACACCACAAAACGTCTCGCCCATGCTGTGATGGGTAGCTGGTATTGTCTCAGAGATAGCACCTTAACGTGGTCGTTACCGGAAGCTTTAGTTATTGTTATCCCATGTATAACATGATATCCTACAAGCCCTCCCACCCACCTAAGGGAAACACATAGTCGAGCCCGACCACCCACCCAAGGGACAAACATACACGATCTGTCCACCTATTCAAGGTGTGTACCTTGAATGGTACCTAATGTGTATTTAGAGGAGTATTTCAACCCTCCCAAGGGACAAACATAGACGACCTCTCCACCTATTCAAGGTACACACCTAGAGGAGTACTTCAACCCTCCCAAGGGACAAACATAGACGACCCCTCCACCTATTCAAGGTACACACCTAGAGGAGTACTTCAACCCTCCCAAAGAACAATAATAGACGAGCCCTCCACCTATTCAAGGTACACACCTAGAGGAGTACTTCAACCCTCCCAAAGAACAATAATAGACGACCCCTCCACCTATTCAAGGTACACACCTAGAGGAGTACTTCAACCCTCCCAAAGAACAATAATAGACGAGCCCTCCACCTATTCAAGGTACACAACTAGAGGAGTACTTCAACCCTCCCAATGCACAATCATAGACGACCCCTCCACCTATTCAAGGTACACACCTAGAGGAGTACTTCAACCCTCCCAAGGGACAAACATAGACGACCCCTCCACCTATTCAAGGTACACACCTAGAGGAGTACTTAAACCCTCCCAAAGGACAATAATAGACGAGCGCTCCACCTATTCAAGGTACACACCTAGAGGAGTACTTAAACCCTCCCAAAGGACAATAATAGACGAGCGCTCCACCTATTCAAGGTACACACCTAGAGGAGTACTTAAACCCTCCCAAAGGACAATAATAGACGAGCCCTCCACCTATTCAAGGTACACACCTAGAAGAGTAATTCAACTCTTCCAAGGGACAAACATAGACGAGCCCTATACCTATTCAAGGTACACACCTAGAAGAGTACTTCAACCCTCCCAAAGCACAAACATAGACGAGCCCTTCCACCCACCCAAGGGACATAACCTTGGTATTTTTTCGCACCCTGGATTGCCGCACAATAGTTACTGTAAGTGGGCAGTCAGCTAAGTGTTAAAGTTCATTAAGTTATGGTTGTCGTTAATAACAATGGCTTCTCAAATTTTAAAATATCAATTCTGTATATTGTAAATGTCTGATCTTATTTGTTTTAATGTATATTGCCATAGTTTTGCAAGTTGGATATGTGAGCATTTTAACCTTGTGGTAAGTTACTCTGTACTGATAGCTAGGTTTAGTACTACCCTTTCTAAATCAGTAGCCTTGACCGGCCACAAGACTACATTCACTTACAGGCCATAAAAGTGCCAATAACTCTAAATTAGATGGTTTATCTTTGATCATAGAATGGCACATTGCCAACTAACCGTGTCTATGTACTTTATTTAAATTGTATATACACTCGATTCTTCAGGATCCCATCGTCACAATATGGATGAATGAGTGAATGTAGTCCTTGTTTATAACCAAGGCCGACTATTCCGGAGATGTGTATTAATTAATTGCCTAATGCCAGTCGGACAGGCTTTGGTTATCGGCTGATCACTTTCTAAATTGTATGGTCTTGGTTATAAGTAAACTGAGGACCTCTAATTAGGTGATAAATATATCGCAACCTGTTTAGTAATTGACTCGACTTAATAAAGATGTTGATTTTGTTTGCAACAGAAAGTAACCTCACTTCATGTACAGTCCTAAACCCCCCCCCCCCCACTCATTATCTTTACCATAGTAATATATAAAACGTTATAATCTAAGTATAGTCTACATAGTAACTTTTAGTAAGCTGCCTTATAATTTTTTAAAGACTTTGTGTTGAAACCTTTGACAAAGTTTCTTCTTATTTATATTACTTCAGCAATTCATTTGGAAACTGTGGTGTGAAATTAATCTACTTGAAGTAAAATTTATTTTTTATTTATATTTTCTAAATCGTACAATGTATTGTTATTTCTTCATTACCATGTTGTATCTTCATAAGTTTTATATATATATATATATATATATATATATATATATATATATATATATAAAATCAGGGGGCCCAGCTTCATGTGCTAAAGGTTCTCAGTTTGATCCCAATCAGAGTCAATTCATTTTGAGAAGGATCAGCTGATAACCACCGGCTGTTCATATCTCGTTGGGCTATTAAGTTAATTAATGACACTTTCTAAGGAATAGTCGGTCTTAGTTTGTAACAATGACTACATTCGCTCATCTACACTCATCACACTTATTCGAAATCCATATTCGCCCATATCTTGACGATCGGCGTCTTATGAATAAACAATAAACAACAACAATAAACAAGCTAAGATAAACCATAAACAATTTTTATAATAACTATTGGTAATAATATTTTTAGCTTGAATAATATGATATTTAAACAATGTCTAATTTTAAAATAATTTCAGAAGAGTTAATTACAGTTTTTTGCACTAAAACAAATGCCTAACCAACTAATTTGCTCTGACTAGTTCATTGGTATATTCAAAACATGTTTCAATCTTGTATCCCGACATTAACACCCCAACTTCTAATGATAAAGATATCAAGAGTTATATTTTTACTTACGATTGGTTTCTGATCGACTGGAGCTAAAAAGAACGTCTTGTAGGATTGATTGGTTGGGGAGAGGGGAAGGTTCTTTTAAAAGGTCAAAAGTATATCTTACTGTATATGGTCGTATCTTGGTCTGTTGCCTTTTTTTCAACTATCATAGGTTAAAATTGTAAGGTGAATTATATTCCATTTTAAAAGGGAATATAGCAGCAATTTCTCACATTCATTTTAGTAAAGTCATCAAATATATTAAAATGTACCTCAATACGTTCATTCATATCACTCATACAAATCTCTAATTCTGCAACTCAACCTCCACTAGTGACTCATGAACTCATCAACTGAATAAAAAGCATTTTTACTAAGCACCGTTTCAATCAAGGTTTTTTTTTGTTATGTTCATTTTTTTAATTAGCCTTGTCTCTTATCCAGGAATTTCCCCGCCCTGTATCAGCTTGCTCTTGAACTGACAATGCAAGGCAGTCTCCAGGATGTAGAAGCAAGAAAGAGTTTACAACGCAAGTTGTACGATACGAAAGCACCTGTACACGATTCTCTGTAATCCAGCTTCGCTAAAATTCTGACTGTTTTTTGTTGAAATTGTTCAAGTTGGCACAAGCTTCCTCTAGAACAATTCCATACGACTAGTAGAGAGTCTTCATGAGTGTTGACAGCTTTAGACATGAAAACTGTTCTAATGGCTTCTAGGACTGAATTAATTTTTTCTGAACATGTATTACGATAAAATTAATGTATGTATTAATATAAATTAGATTTTTCCTCAATATTTAAATAGACACTTTTTTCGCTTCAACAGAATTTCAACACTTTTATAATTAAAACAATTCAGCCTACGCACAGGCAATTTGCCCATGTAGGCTATTTTCCATAGATAATTTGTTGTTTTCATGTTATATATTACTGTTTAATTACTTTTTCTTATGTATGTATATGTTAGTTTTTATTACTGATGGGGAAAATAAACGAATTTCATTTCATTTCAATCACACACAAAATCGCACTGCAAAATCTCGGAAGACTTCAGTCTAACACCAAAACGAATAACTTCACCTTAGGTCAACTCTGCGGATACACAACATTTGCCAATCCCTTTCCCAACTCTAGTGTATAAGAGAATGAGATTTCGTGAGTTCAGAAAGTGTGAATTGGCTACAATTTCTATCGGGGTTGGGAGGATGAATATTATATGTATAGGTGCTAAAATATCTCAAGAGCTAATAAGTAATGTATGGGAACTAGAATTGATATATGAAAACAACTAATCTATTCAGCCATGGCCAATCTTTCTCTTTCATCCTTTGCCAATCTTTTTCTTTCATCAAGGGCCGAGACATCATTAACTGACCAGTTCAATATATTTCAATGTTTGTTAGCCACATCCTCTCTACTCACTAGTTTACCCAAATAAGTGGATTTGGTTTTACGAACGGTTATAAGAAGGAAATTCTCTAGACGTTGTTGTTGCTATTCAAACTAAAAAATTATTGGTTCTAAACTGATGTTAGTAAACTCAAAAAAGCTTTCATATTTAAACTATAGCCCATCGTAAGATTAGTGGAGTAGCCAAATCCCTAGTGTACAATAGGGAACAATAAAACCAGATGGTTGCTGATGCGGTGAAAGTTAACAGTTATGCAATGTAATGTAAGGTCTAATGGTAAAACTCAGGTCACGTGCCCAGTCTGCCCTGATACTTGATGGCTCATTGATGTCTGACGTAGGTCCACATCACTGCTCCCTGTCCCCTGCCACCAGTGTGTTTGAGAGGCAATGCCTCGTGTGATGTAAGGGCTGGTAGTTCAACTCAGTTCACGTGCCCAGTCTGCCCTGATACTTGATGGCTCATTGATGTATGACGTCGGTCCACATCACTGCTCCCTGTCCACTGCCACCGGTGTGTTTGAGAGGCAATGCCTCGTGTGATGTAAGGGCTGGTAGTTGAACTCAGTTCACGTGCCCTGTCTGCACTGATACTTGATGGCTCATTGATGTCTGACGTCGGTCCACATCACTGCTCCCTGTCCCCTGCCACCGGTGTGTTGTGAGAGGCAATGCCTCGTGTGATGTAAGGGCTGGTAGTTGAACTCAGTTCACGTGCCCAGTCTGCCCTGATACTTGATGGCTCATTGATGTATGACGTCGGTCCACATCACTGCTCCCTGTCCACTGCCACCGGTGTGTTTGAGAGGCAATGCCTCGTGTGATGTAAGGGCTGGTAGTTGAACTCAGTTCACGTGCCCAGTCTGCCTTGATACTTGATGGCTCATTGATGTATGACGTCGGTCCACATCACTGCTCCCTGTCCACTGCCACCGGTGTGTTTGAGAGGCAATGCCTCGTGTGATGTAAGGGCTGATGGTTGAACTTAGTTCACGTGCCCAGTCTGCACTGATACTTCATGGCACATTGATGTCTGACGTAGGTCCACATACTGCTCCCTGTCCCCTGCCACCGGTGTGTGGTGAGAGGCAATGCCTCGTGTAATGTAAGGGCTGATGGTTGAACTTAGTTCACGTGCCCAGTCTGCACTGATACTTCATGGCTCATTGATGTCTGACGTAGGTCCACATCACTGCTGCCTGTCCCCTGCCACCGGTGTGTTGTGAGAGGCAATGTCTCGTGTGATGTAAGGGCTGATGGTTGAACTCAGTTCACGTGCCCAGTCTGCCCTGATACTTGATGGCTCATTGATGTCTGACGTAGGTCCACATCACTGCTCCCTGTCCCCTGCCACCGGTGTGTTGTGAGAGGCAATGCCTCGTGTAATGTAAGGGCTGATGGTTGAACTTAGTTCACGTGCCCAGTCTGCACTGATACTTGATGGCTCATTGATGTCTGACGTAGGTCCACATCACTGCTCCCTGTCCCCTGCCACCGGTGTGTTGTGAGAGGCAATGCCTCGTGTGATGTAAGGGCTGGTAGTTGAACTCAGTTCACGTGCCCAGTCTGCCCTGATACTTGATGGCTCATTGATGTCTGACGTCGGTCCACATCACTGCTCCCTGTCCCCTGCCACCGGTGTGTTGTGAGAGGTAATGCCTCGTGTGATGTAAGGGCTGGTAGTTGAACTCAGTTCACGTGCCCAGTCTGCCCTGATACTTGATGGCTCATTGATGTCTGACGTAGGTCCACATCACTGCTCCCTGTCCCCTGCCACCGGTGTGTTGTGAGAGGCAATGCCTCGTGTGATGTAAGGGCTGGTAGTTGAACTCAGTTCACGTGCCCAGTCTGCACTGATACTTGATGGCTCATTGATGTCTGACGTCGGTCCACATTACTGCTTCCTGTCCACTGCCACCGGTGTGTTGTGAGAGGCAATGCCTCGTGTGATGTAAGAGCTGGTAGTTGAACTCAGTTCACGTGCCCAGTCTGCACTGATACTTGATGGCTCATTGATGTCTGACGAAGGGCCACATTACTGCTCCCTGTCCACTGCCACCGGTGTGTTGTGAGAGGCAATGCCTCGTGTGATGTAAGGGCTGGTACTTGAATTTAGTTCACGTGCCCAGTCTGCCCTGATACTTGATGGCTCATTGATGTCTGACGTAGGTCCACATCACTGCTCCCTGTCCCCTGCCGCCGGTGTGTTGTGAGAGGCAATGCCTCGTGTGATGTAAGGGCTGGTAGTTGAACTCAGTTCACGTGCCCAGTTTGCCCTGATACTTGATGGCTCATTGATGTCTGACGTAGGTCCACATCACTGCTCCCTGTCCCCTGCCACCGGTGTGTTTGAGAGGCAATATCTCGTGTGATGTAAGGGCTGGTAGTTGAACTCAGTTCACGTGCCCAGTCTGCCCTGATACTTGATGGCTCATTGATGTCTGACGTAGGTCCACATCACTGCTCCCTGTCCCCTGCCACCGGTGTGATGTGAGAGGCAATGCCTCGTGTGATGTAAGGGCTGGTAGTTGACTCAGTTCACGTGCCCAGTCTGCCCTGATACTTGATGGCTCATTAATGTCTGACGTCGGTCCACATCACTGCTCCCTGTCCCATGCCACCGGTGTGTTTGAGAGGCAATGCCTCGTGTGATGTAAGGGCTGATGGTTGAACTCAATTCACGTGCCCAGTCTGCCTTGATACTTGATGGCTCATTGATGTCTGACGTCGGTCCACATCACTGCTCTGCCCTGCCACCGGTGTGTTGTGAGAGGCAATGCCTCGAGTGATGTAAGGGCTGATGGTTGAACTCAATTCACGTGCCCAGTCTGCCCTGATACTTGATGACTCATTGATGTCTGACGTACGTCCACATTACTGCACCCTCTGCCCTGCCACCGGTGTGTTTGAGAGGCAATGCTTCGTGTGATGTAAGGGCTGATGGTTGAGCTCAGTTCACGTGCCCAGTCTACCCTGATATTTGATGGCTCATTGATGTCTGACGTTGGTCCACATCACTGCTCCCTGTCCCCTGCCACCGGTGTGTTTGAGAGGCAATGCCTCGTGTGATGTAAGGGCTGGTAGTTGAACTCAGTTCACATGCCCAGTCTGCCCTGATCCTTGATGGCCCATTGATGTCTGACGTCGGTCCACATCACTGCTCCCTGTCCCCTGCCACCGGTGTGTTGTGAGAGGCAATGCTTCGTGTGATGTAAGGGCTGATGGTTGAACTTAGTTCACGTGCCCAGTCTGCCCTGATACTTGATGGCTCATTGATGTCTGACGTTGGTCCACATCACTGCTCACTGTCCCCTGCCACCGGTGTGTTTGAGAGGCAATATCTCGTGTGATGTAAGGGCTGGTAGTTGAACTCAGTTCACGTGCCCAGTCTGCCCTGATACTTGATGGCTCATTGATGTCTGACGTCGGTCCACATCACTGCTCCCTGTCCCCTGCCACCGGTGTGTTTGAGAGGCAATGCCTCGTGTGATGTAAGGGCTGATGGTTGAACTCAGTTCACGTGCCCAGTCTGCCCTGATACTTGATGGCTCATTGATGTCTGACGTCGGTCCACATTACTGCTCCCTGTCCACTGCCACCGGTGTGTTGTGAGAGGCAATGCCTCGTGTGATGTAAGGGCTGATGGTTGAACTCAGTTCACGTGCCCAGTCTGCCCTGATACTTGATGGCTCATTGATGTCTGACGTCGGTCCACATTACTGCTCCCTGTCCACTGCCACCGGTGTGTTGTGAGAGGCAATGCCTCGTGTGATGTAAGGGCTGATGGTTGAACTCAGTTCACGTGCCCTGTCTGCACTGATACTTGATGGCTCATTGATGTCTGACGTCGGTCCACATCACTGCTCCCTGTCCACTGCCACCGGTGTGTTGTGAGAGGCAATGCCTCGTGTGATGTAAGGGCTGATGGTTGAACTCAGTTCACGTGCCCAGTCGGCCCTGATCCTTGATGGCTCATTGATGTCTGACGTCGGTCCACATTACTGCTCCCTGTCCACTGCCACCGGTGTGTTGTGAGAGGCAATGCCTCGTGTGATGTAAGGGCTGATGCTTGAACTTAGTTCACGTGCCCAGTCTGCCGTGATACTTGATGTCTCATTGATCTCTGACGTCGGTCCACATCACTGCTCCCTGTCCCCTGCCACCGGTGTGTTTTAGAGGCAATGCCTCGTGTGATGTAAAGGCTGATGGTTAAACTCAGTTCACGTGCCCAGTCTGCCCTGATACTTGATGGCCCATTGATGTCTGACGTCGGTCCACATCACTGCTCTGCCCTGCCACCGGTGTGTTTTAGAGGCAATGCCTCGTGTGATGTAAAGGCTGATGGTTAAACTCAGTTCACGTGCCCAGTCTGCCCTGATACTTGATGGCTCATTGATGTCTGACGTCGGTCCACATCACTGCTCTGCCCTGCCACCGGTGTGTTTGAGAGGCAATGCCTCGTGTGATGTAAGGGCTGATGGTTGAACTCAGTTCACGTGCCCAGTCTGCCCTGATACTTGATGGCTCATTGATGTCTGACGTCGGTCCACATCACTGCTCCTTGTCCACTGCCACCGGTGTGTTTGAGAGGCAATGCCTCGTGTGATGTAAGGGCTGATGGTTGAACTCAGTGTGATGTGGATGTGACCTCCGGTGAGTTTTAGAGACATTCTTATCTCGGTTCTACAGTTATATGGGTTGTACCAGATCCATATGTGGCTCAAAAATTTACGATCCGCCTAATGTGCTATTCTTTTATCAAATATTCAACGTGAGCTATCTAGAAACTAGGTGAGAAAAAGATCCTTCTTATTGTCTTTGTTCATTTGCTTATCGAGTATGTGGCTTTGATTAATCTCTTAGGGTAGAGATTTGGCTGGAGCAAACAAATATAGATAAGTTGTATCTTGTAATTGTTTTATTTAAGGTATCTTAGGGTTATGTATTTGGCATTTTAGAAGGAGATACTTGGTAACATTTCTACATACCTGCTTACTATTGTCAGCTGTCATGTTCTTCAAAATATTAAAATAAACCGATGGGCTGTGTTTTACTGTCTTTTTATATATCAGTTTTATTTTGCTATCATCATATGGTAATTGTTAGGTGAGATATAATGATATGTACCTCCTACTAAAGATTTCATTCCTGAAAATATTTAACTCTATATTTTCTAGTCATTTAGAGAAATGACTCAGTTAAAAATTTCAATCGTAAATTACTCTTAATTATAAGGATTTATCTATTTGTCACGATTTAAACTCGATTTGATGTTGAGAAAAGTACAATATCGTCAGTGGAAGCAATGATTTTCTGCCTTTGGCCTGGTCGGGAAAGCTAGTCAGTAGTACGGCAAAAATCGAGTGGACAGTTCCTACTGTAGACCATGGTCGCCGGCCGTAACAACTGGGCCGCTCAACTGACCAAGAAAAAGCTTTCACTGTCTTTGGCAACCGTGAAATTGCAATTAAATATTTATCTAGCAGTGGAAATTTTACTACCAGCAGGAAAGGTTCTCCTGGTACAACCTCAACCACTGTAATGCAATCTGAAACCCTTGTCAAAGTGAAAAGAACTGTAGAATTTATGTGAAATCGATTTTCTGCAATACACTTTCTTAACTTTCTGGACCACTTTGTTTTATTTCGTTACTTCAGTTGGAAGAATTTAAATGAAGTGATGTATTTCAGTGTTCCTCTTTTTTTTAATGCACTTTCAGACAAATGTATTGGTATGATTTTCGTATTATTACGCCATAAAATTTTGTATTTCAGTTTTTATGCAAGTGTTTATGATTGTGATTTCCTCTAGATAACTGGACTCTTGAATTTATATAATTTACTTTAGAAAAATATGATATGGCTTTGAGTATGTATGGTCACTCAAAAAAACCGACCGTTTGACGTAGCCTAATTGACAGTATAACACCTTTTCTTCTTTATGTTTGGATAAATCTGAGAGTAATATCTAACCTTGACTACGTTATTTGGCAAGGACAACGTGTACCATGGACTCTTATCTTGATAGATAAGTTCTTTTGTTATGTTCTTGATACTCCTTAACTGATAATGATTAAAAGTTGGAACCAGAAATGTAAATTGTTAACATTATCCATTCTAACTGTACACTCATTTATGTACAAGAAATAAATCTATACAGTACTTTGTTTCCAAATTTTGTAAGATATGATCAGTAATTTAAGATCTATCTAAAAGCAGTTAGTATGAGGGTGTCGATGTGATATGTTAAAAAAAATGTCCCGCTGCTCAAATCACAAAACGCACAAACGCGTTTTTCCTGCCATAAAAAAAGATGTTGATGTACGTGCGCGTCACGTATGCTTATGACTCACGTACATACGTGCCGTTGTGCCGACCAGCCAGATGGACATTCCAGGCATTTCTCACGGTATTGTGCTCCAGCACGCTGGAACGACAGTGCTTTTATTCCGATGGTGTCCTCTGTCGTGGCCGTCGCGACGCGTCACCATTTTGGCAGCGTTCTAAGAGTACGTGTCATGTCTCGCAAGAGTGTGGCGTCTTCATTTAATGGAAGCCTTGAGATTAGTTGCAAAGTAACAAATATTATTCGGCTTTTAGTTACTTTTCTTGAAATATTCTTCAGTTTTGAAGAGTGTTTCAGTTCTTCCTGCGTTATTTACAGGACACTGTTCATTTAGGAATCGTCCAGCTTGACGTGTGGTATACAGGGGGGGGGGGGGGCAGAAGTTCTCTTAGCTTCCGGCCAGCACTATATTATCTTCTACAAGACCAATTTTAAATTTTCTCATGTCAAGCAAACACATAAATCTGTAGTAGAAAAATATAGAAAATAATGGGCATTTAAAAAGTCTCACATATATATTTAACTGTAAAATAAATAATAAAGATACTCACTTTTACAAAAATGAAGTAATGGTCCACTTTAACAGGCCTTCATTTATCAAATGACACTTCAAGTGTTTCGATATATCATTATTACGGACCGATTCCTTGAAGTAAAAATATCCTCGTTCTGAGTTTTTCGTGAAGCAAAATATTCTCCTGAGCGGGACCGAAAAAGAGAAATGTCGCTTACAATCTTCAAACATTTAGCTCCTTAGTGGCAGGACTACAACACTACATGTTCTAGACAGGTCAGTGAACACCTGTCAGACCGTGAGGCAGTCATGGACCGGCTGAAGATGTAACTGTGTGGTCCATCTAATGGCAGAGCAATCTGGTGTTCTGTCATGAAGGATGATTGTTGTCACATTTACGCAACAGACCGTTTGACAATTGTCTACCATGAAGGTTGACGATGATGGTTGGACTTCACTTCAGATGGATTCTTGTAGTAAATGGATTTCGACAACAATGACGAAAGAAAGGAACGAAAGTGTAGCATCATTGAAAGACAACAATACAACCATACGGCTGTTTTCTCCGCCGAATCTATCTTAATGATAATTAATCCACGCGTGCTAGATGTGCAATCTCGTGACGAGACAAATTTGTTGCTGGTTATGTCTCTTCCTACGATATGTTTGCACGATGTTGTCTTCTGTATCGTAAATTTGATTGGAAAGAAGTTCTAAAGCACGATGTTGGTTGATGAATTCATTTAAAATTGCTTTTTTTTCACTTTAAAGTGGCCTCCTTTTCTTAATTCATATGTAGTTTGGTTTCATATTGGTAGTTCGGTATTATTAATTACGACGAGTATACAATGTTTAGAAGTATGAAAACAAAAACGAATTATATAAACCTCTATTCTATACATAGCCCCTATTCATACAAGGTATTTTTGAACGAAATAACATGTATACCTTGTATTGTTAAAACTAGCTACTCTTTAGAAAAAAGTGTTTTATCATTTTATTTAAATTACGAAGCTATTATTGCTATGGTATTTAAATTAATAATTATTAGATTAAAAATTATTAGGTTTGATTTTTCAATTAATTTAAATCTGATATGTATATAAAAATTTTCTTTAGTCCAAATGTTTAATTGTTATTTAAATTTTTCTAAATCTTAAATTAATATGTTCTTAATCTTTATTTTCTTCTTTAAAAAGTTTATAAAATATTTACAGAGAAAAGTTTGACTATTTAACAGGCTAAAAATTATGTAAAATGATAGTTAGAAATGTGATAATGGGTACTGCGTTGAGCATTATGGGCATCAAAAGTATTTGGCCCGTCTTGTTACAGTTAGTCTGATTTTTATTTTAGTTAGAAGATTTATTTTTCATTAATTATACCACCATGTGTCATACCACTCATGTAATCATAACACCTAGTGATACTATTGTAACTATGCGATCACTTTATGACACTATTATAGTAATATTAATAACAGCAATTTGTGTCACTTTTGCAAAGGTAAGAAAACTGCATACCATTCTATTAAAAATATGACAATTGTTTACAACTCATCACTGATAAGAACACTGTATATCATTTATTGAATGATAAGAACACTGTATATCACTCTTTCAATGATATGAACACTGTATACCACCTCTTCAATGATAAGAACACTGTATACTACTCTTTCAATGATAAGAACACTGTATATCACTCATTGAATGATAAGAACACTGTATACCACCCCTTCAATAATAAGAACACGGTATACCACCCCTTTAATGATAAGAACACTGTATACCACCTCTTCAATGATAAGAACACTGTATATCACTCTTTCAATGATATGAACACTGTATACCACCTCTTCAATGATAAGAACACTGTATACTACTCTTTCAATGATAAGAACACTGTATATCACTCATTGAATGATAAGAACACTGTATACCACCCCTTCAATAATAAGAACACTGTATACCACCCCTTCAATAATAAGAACACTGTATACCACCCCTTCAATAATAAGAACACGGTATACCACCCCTTTAATAATAAGAACACTGTATACCACCCCTTCAATAATAAGAACACTGTATACCACCCCTTCAATAATAAGAACACTGTATACCACTCCTTCAATGATAAGAACACTATATACCACCTCTTCAATGATAAGAACACTGTATACCACCTCTTCAATATTAAGAACACTGTATACCACCCCTTCAATAATAAGAACACTGTATACCACCCCTTCAATAATAAGAACACTGTATACCACCCCTTCAATGATAAGAACACTGCATTCCACTCCTTTAATGATAAGAACACTGTATACCAACCCTTCAATAATAAAATACCGTATAGCACTCTTTTATTGATAAGAACACTATATACCACTATTTTAATAATAAGAACACTGTATATCACTCATTGATTGATAAGAACACTATATACCATCCCTTCAATGATAAGAACACGTTGTATATCACTTTTCGAAAATAGGAACACTGTATACCACTTTTTCATCAATAAGAAGCCTATTAACCATTCTTTAATAGATAAGAATAAGATTGTTGTTAGAAAATCTTTTAATAATAAGAAAAACTGGTTAATATTTATTTAATAATGCGATTATACAATATGTATCTTTCAATAACAAGTTCGCTGTGTTACTCTTACAAATCTGTGTAGGGTATTTCAAATCCGCCCTTTCGAAACAGAGGGAAAGTCAAGATCTGAATACTTGCATTGTTGCCGGTGTGAACTATCTCACACGGCAGTTGACTTGTAAGGAAGGAGGTTAGTTTGCTCTGGTCATGGCCAATATGTCCTTCCAGCCACCGGTCCACCGATGACTCGCAAATGGAGTGGAGTGTGCAGAATCGATTGCTGGAACTGGAGACAGTCCGGACTGCTCTCTCCTACTTTCACTGGCCTCCCGAGGACTCGGACGGTCCAGCAACGATGCAATATGATAAATTGACACTTTCGATAGAGGATGGTTGTGTTCGATAGAGCGTGACCCGTGGAATGTCATGTGACAGTTTGGTTTCCAAATATTTATTATTCGAACCCATCCAAATCTCGGATGAAGCATCTGTTTGTTTTGTAGATATAATAATTATATGATTTTTAAATTGTAATTCCATGATTGGATGCTACTTACTAGTAGTAATGTACTAGTTTATTGTTATTTTTCACAACTTAATTACAAACGTAAATTGAAGATGTAATAGTTGAGCGCATTGTGTATCTTCCCTGAAGGGCCACGTGTACCATATCTGATACACAAACATGTTACCGTTCTTGACAACTATAAAAAATATGTTTTTTACGTCAGGGGCCAAGTGTTAGATTCTACAAAATGAAAGAAACGTCCTAATAGCTTTAAATTGGAAAATAAATAGGTTTTAGCTGAAATATTAAGGATTATGATGTGTGCGCATTTATGATAAACATGGCCCAGACCCTCGTCAAATCATTTTCCTCACGGGCCATGTGATTTAGTTTAATATAGTATATGGTTTTATCAATGTTCACAATATTTAGAACAAAATATACTTTTAAATAGTCTACATTTTATACATACTTTTTTTTAAATAATATGTCACAAGAATGTTTATAGATCTGGTAGGTTTTTGAGCAAGATATATTTTTGTGGCATGATATTGAATATTTTATTATCATCTTGTATTGTAGACTAGTATTTTGTATTGTAGACTACTTTTATAATCTTTTATTGACGTTATTAAGTAAAATATATTTCATACTAAAAAATGTTAGTGTTATTTCAATGTCATTGTACACCTGACTGGTACGGCCTGGGCCAAGCATGCTATGGCGTATAGGTAGTCCAGGACCAGGAGAACACAGTTATAATGGTAAAAGCATAGTCTGCGTGTTCCAGTTGGACACACATGTCCCTAACTGCAACGTTACATGTGTATCATTTTGATACACATGGCCCGGGACGAACCATAGTGCGTGTATCATTTCTGATACACACCCCTTAGAGACGGCGCTGAACGTGTTAATATGTGCATCTGAAATGTGGAGTTGTTGTATGTACTGGAATATCAAAATCGTCCAGAGTGTAGATACAGTTATTGGCGACAAGTCACAGACCCGCTCGGTCCGCATACACCTGATTCGATACAATATTTAGCCTTTACAAAGGCTAAGTATACTGATTCGTAGCATGGTATTACATTTCATGTATTCAGTCATTTTATATTGCTTTACCGTCAGGATATTATTTTGACATTTCAATTTTAATAAATCTCAGTTTTTCTCACATTGGATTTTTATTCATCGCCCCTTTTTGAATTTACTTAAATCCGTGAAATGATTTAAGTTATTTCTACTAACTCTGACATACTTGAATTACATTGCATATCTTTAAAGTAGACTTATTGGCTTTTCTAGAATATAACAATTTTATCTAGAAAAACGACAGCGCACTTAACTTATATATCAATGTGACGGTTTAGAGAGAACCACGGAGGGAAGGGTAAGCAAGCGTAGAGAACCTCCCCGTAGCGAAGCAAGGGATGCGGCTAGTAATTATAGGCTTATGCAACTTATAATGAGCTGTTTATGTAGGATTATTAATAATTAACGACCTTAATAAAGGTCCTAGTGCAAGCCTGCTGTAAGCCTGTAATACCCTGCATTGGTCCTGGCTGTAAGCCGGATTTGCGTGGCCCTGACATTTTAAACTCCACTGGAGTTGTTTACCGTTGCCCCTGATGCCGCCTTTCCCTGTTGAGCCAATTTGGTATTGTTGCGTAACGTTTTCAATCACTTATGTAGAGTAATTCGAGTATATAAGGTTCCACAACAATTTATGGGGAATGAGTCGAGCAAAGTTAAGAAGATCAGTCTCTCCTTTTTAAAAAGAAAATATACATTTGTTTCTGTAATTTATTAATTTTAGGAAATTCAAGCAATTTTGAATGCTATGTGGTGTTTTGAATTACCTGTTCTTCTTCAAAAGGTTTCCGGATATGCAAGTTTATATGTCGTAAGTTTTACGTTAGTATTTTGGCCAACTTAAACTGTATTGAGGTACAAGAACTGTACTGAAGTTGTCGAGTCAATTTTTAAACACTTCTGATTTTTTTCTATCTTAAAAGACCTAACAAGTTTCAGTTAATTGTTTACAACAAACAATTTACGTGTTCAGTTGGATATATTTAACCAATTTTTCTGTTGCATAGTTGTTTTTTGTAACTACTCTAAGTAATTTGCTGAGAAAGCTATCGCCGAAATCCTCACAATCCTGTAAAGTGAGCAAGACTTTCTTCGATGGTTCGAAAACCAGTTACGCACAGGAAGTAACTCGCAGCTTGAATATTCATTTCTTTTGCCTTAAAACAAGTTTACTTTTCTCTCTTAGTTCCGAATTTATGTTACTCTTCAAGGTGCCAACATTAGTTTTGTTTTTTTATGAAAGAAAAATGAATATATAAAATAATGAGATTAGTCTTAATTTTGATATAACATTAACGAGTATTATCGTAAGTAATCGATGAAAGTTAATTAAAACATAATTGTTCTCATTTGGGATTTTATTTATTTTTTATACAACTGGTGCTTGTTTCAAAGCAATCCAAAGCAGGACGAATGTTTTCGTTTCACCTTGTGTTGGTATCGATTGTAGTCAATAAGTAACGGGCCGATTCCCCCCAAAAGTGTGTTACTCGGCCTCCTCACCCCCATCACAGTTGTCGGTTTCCCGGGCTCGACAGCTGGTTGTGACGTCACTGGAGCCGGGGCGCAGGCGCGTGTCAATGTGTTGGGGCGTGCGCCCCTCAGTTACTTCGTCGTGCCGTTCGTGCGAGCACATACCTGCTTATTGTTCACCTGTGTCCTCCTCAGGTGTGTTGGTGGAATATGTAAGTGCGGATATCGGTTTGGCCGAGCGTGATGACAGCTGAGACGTAATTTGGGTTTTATGGAAGTCTTTTTTTCAAATATGGCCTCTGACGGGGTTGTCATCAGTTTGGTTTGTAAACACTCATTAATTTTGTTGGTGGATCCGTGAAATGTCAAATGTCACTTTCGTATTCTGAAGAGATTTTCGTTGTTTAACGTACGGTTAAGTAACCGAGATCAATTTGTTTGAGTTCAACTTCGTAAATATTATTAATTTGAAGGGTATTTTAGTTAATTGTAAAAACGAGAAAAAGTGACATTTTTAGAATATAGTTACATTTAAGTTTTAAAATTGTATACTAAAATGTCATTTAAAAAATGAAAGACTAAACAGAATTATTACCATCGTATAGGAAGGCAATAGCGTTTCGATTGTAATTGTTATTTTCCCAACTGGACTTTGAAATGATTTTAGTCTCAGCTGTTATCACAACGCTAAAATATTTTATTTAGGGTTCGTAATATTATATTTAATAGTTGAGTTGACAAATTGTTTCAGAAACTTTCATTTGTGATTTTGAAATAATTTTCCGAATACATTATAAACTAACTCACCGTGACGGCACCAGATTAAAACGTCTATAATAAAATGTCAGAAGGAACATTCTGTGTGTATGAACCCCATCAGGCGAGATGCTGGTGAGTAGCGGGTCCATCGTGGCCGGGGTTCTGCCTCCAGAGGACAGCCCCGCGGACCAGGAAGAAGCACAGGATGCTGAGTCTTGGCACAACAAGTTTCCAGGTAGGGCTATGATTTGAATTTGGCAATTTAATTACTTTTATGTTGATCAGTTTTGTGGTCGAAGTGATGAAAACTAAGTGACTAAAAGCTTTCGTGTCTACAATATATCACGATTATTAAGTAGAAGTTGATGATCAACCTTGTCAAATGCCTTCATTTGAGAGGTTAAAAAATACCTGCAGCTGAATGACATCCAGTTCTTTGGTAACATCGGAAATTAAGAAGTCAATTACCTCGAATGTCGATTTTCCCTTCAGAAACCCAAACTGATAAGTGGAGATGTGTTGTTATGCCAAAGAAGTCGAGAAAATCTCTTGAGGAACCGTCTCTCGAAGATCTTTTACACGGCTGAAATTATAGAAATAGGCCGGTAATTTCCACATTCTCCCTTACAACCTTTCTTAAAAAGTGGCTTGATGATAGATGTTTTAAATAATTAATGGTTACATTGGAATGTTTGTAAAATAAGTGTACAAAAACAACAATGGGCTCGATTTTACAAAGTTGTCTCCCTACTAAAAGTCATGTAATACATGAACTTGTACACTCGCACACAAAATACTCATTAAGAAAGCTTGGTGGTTGTGCAGAGCTAGAGACCATCGTATCACTATTATCAAATTGAGCAATTTTTAAAACGTTTTCTAAGTACACTACTTCGTTATTGATCTGCGAATCAATTGAGCCTTATCCGAAATAGAACGAAACCCTAGGAAGAGAAGGCCTTGATAGGTCTCAAGAAGTTGAAACCTTATTCTGAAGTCTAATATATTTAGGTTTAATGTACAAAGCCGCTGACGCAGTGGTGATGTAACAGTCTAACTAGAAACACCCTCGACTTTAATTCGCCTGTTTGTTGTTTAATATGTAACTATTGATAAAATTACGTTGAATTATCGATAATAGAACATCATAATTGTAACAAATAAAAGATGTTTTTGATAATACAAGTAATTTTGTAAAAGTTCTATAGTACAATAGACGCTAATCTAACATGATAAAACATAGCCTAACCTGTATGGCTGACAGCCTCAGCAGACTCATATTATTACCATTTAAAACTCATCAATTCTGTCGTAGGTCTTTCCTACTAGTAAACGTTTAATCCTGTCTTTAAACTTTGTTTGACTCAATGATGGGCTTTGTATGTTAAATGTGTTAATTTATTGTTAAGTTTAATCCCCATGTGGTAGATACCTTTTTTAAGTCCAATATATATAATGTTGGCAGGCATGTCTATATGAAAAGATATTTGTTTCGATTATTATGATTATGGCCAATTTTTTCTTGTGAATACCATTTAATATGTCTTTCATAACAAAGAAATTCAAAAATGTAAAGACAAGGAGCTGTAAGGACTTATAAACTTTTTAAAATGTCTCTGTACGAATATCATTGTGCAGAGAAAAATGTTTTTTGTTTTTAAACATTCTTTTTTCATTTCTACAGTGTCGTTTATTCATTTTGTACCGTTCTCCTCCGCTCTCAACAATCCATTTATTACTATCGACATCGTGTTTTCAGTCGATCGCAAAAACCGTCTTACGTAACCGATCCTCCGGGAACGTACCCGTTCTCCTGCAACAGCTGTTTTCAGATACCCAGCCAATGCAAATGTGCCTATCGCAAGTGAAAGTAGCCTTGTTACCACACAGTCACGTGTCCCGCAGGAAGATGTCACACATGAATGGATCTGTGCAATACACCTTGTAACACATGGAATAGAAAGCCGTCCGCATTAAACACATCGCAATGCTCTACTTAGTGTTTGATAACAAAACTGATTAAGAGTGAAATAATAATTCTAATTATAATAATAAAGTATTGTTTGTGGTTTTTTTTAAATATATTATTGCATAATTTCTAAAATATGAACAATCGGTCGAAAGGAAACAACGTTATGAACATGATCATTCTATTAGATATGAGACTCCCACACGCATTTTTTGCGTCTTTTCAGGCGAAAATAAATGATTACTTGAGTGTAGGATATGTACGAATGAACTATGTAGTCTGGTAATATCTGGGTTCGGCTTATAACCAGAAAGGGCCATTTATTAATATTTTAATAGATAGGGCAACTAGGAGCCTGCAGCTTTAAGTAGAACCCGAACCACGTAGTATTGGCCTAATTTCCAGCCATTTGGCAAGCCTGATACTCATTTCTCTTCTTCTACACAACATCCGGAAACTGACTACCATCCAACATGGACACCCCCAATCATAGAGCGGACGCTTGTCGATATTAAGAGGACCGATCATATAACCCATCGCCTACTATCTCTACAACACTCCTCAAGAAGCTGGTTTGCAGCACTGCACCAATAGTGAGTGCTCTTTAGAATACGCCGCCAATAAATAATCATTTCAATTTATTTATATAACAATGTAAAGTAGAATTGCCTTACTTAAGTATTTAGTACGCTCTTAGTATGCATGTTCTAATATTTTATTTCTTTCGTGGTTTCCACTCAAGGAGACACTTTTTGTTCATCTTTTTAATCTAATATGAAATCAATCCTTTGAAAATACACACTACTTCATTGTTGTCGTCCTAAATGAACAAATATTCTGTTCCAAGAACTAATATAATTAATAATTATTGTAACCTCTCTCTCTTAGTTTGAGTTACTTTAAGTTAAATTTCTTAATAATTTGATAAAATATTTATGCATATTAAAATTGTTTCTCTTATCTCAGGGTTTAAATGTGGGTAAATTGGCGAGGCTGTAAAATTACAATAAATTGAAACTTGTTTTAAAAAGCTACTTTATTAACATCATTTTTACTGTACTTTCTGATAAATTTTTATTATAATAAACATGATTTCAATTACTTATTAAAAACTGATTTCTAAAATATGATTTGATCTTTTTATAACTAAAACTTATCTTATTGTCCTTGAATTGTCTTGGTGAAACCCCACTTCATCTTCATGTGTTAATAATTCGCTACTGTTTAACCTTTTAAAAACTACGCAAAAAGTTTTGTATTTATTGAAATCTTTCTTTGACAACGAATATGTATCGGTATTTAAAGAGTTTAGTTATACTTTAAACACAATCACACGCGGTTTTCATGTATTCTACCGGGAGGAACACCATGTTCCTGTGTTATTTCTTCCAAAGATGGATGCAAAGTGCTTGATGCCTCCAAGACGCTGGAGTACGTTCCCCCTCCTACTTTCTTGTCCGTTAAAACTAATCGTATTGGGTTAGAGAGTCCACTTCCGCTTATGCCACGCGGTCCTGACCCCAGCAAGTGCTGCTCCCACCGGCTATCTTTTTAAACTAGAAACGTCTTCCGGACTCGACCTCTGCTTTGTCATAGTGACTTCCCTTTGGGTTGCCATGTAGACTCGTCCAACGACGCGACGGCACATGTTTTCTGCGAGATTTTCCTGGAACAGGCCAGCCCATGTCTGTGTTGATAATAATGAAAAGGAATGTTGTTTACTCAATTCTCAGAAGACTGCCCTAGAATAAATATCTCTACTCACTTCCCTAGCTGGCTGGTTATTTACTTACAACGATTTCCGAATATTATTTGAATGTTCGTTGATTATTTTAATTAAATATTTCTATTTCTTCAATAAAATCATTTATCATTTATTTAATTTAAATTAATTTATTCGTCAATTTGGTGGACCTGTTACATTAACTGTATGTTCTCTGGTCTGACAACTGATTGTATATTTATTGTGTCAGCTGTTTTAATGACTTAGTACTTTAAAAAACATTTTTTTGTATGAAAATCGCTTGCTTTATAAAGGGAACCATTTCATTCATTTATTTTTAATTTAATTTAAATTTACATACAACTGAAGTCAAAATGACTGTTTGCTTTCACCGTGAAGCCTGGACTTGTCTCAAACTGAAAAAATAAAAATCATTTTAAATTTCATAGTTCTAGAGTTAAGTTGCAGTTCAGTGTTAAAATACTAATCATAAATGATATTTTTAGGTTATATAAAATAACTAGACGACAGCCCTTGCTCTACTACGGTGTGGTTCTCTACGTTTGCTTACCCCTCCTTCATCACATCAATATAAAAGCTCAGCCTGCTGCCGTTCTCCTAGATAGCAACGTTTTGTAATATTGAAAACCCTATACGTCTACTTCTGGTGGTGGGGGGGGGGGGGTAGAAAGTAGTGCAATCACGTCAGAGTTTTTAGAAATGATTCTAAACATCTCACAATGAAACCCGAATTAACTAACATTTGTGTCGTGTTAAAGTTTTTTTAATTAAATTTTAGAAATAAATTATAAAATTAAATCGATACAAATTGTTATGGAAAAGGATACGATAAGAGGCTGTCTCCAGTCATGAGGAATGGAAATTTTAGAACTCCTTTTTTAGTATGTTTCTATGATACAGAAAGCTCACTTCCATCCAAATTTCATAAAAGTTTGTTCAGTGGTTAGAGAGATTTCAAGATGGTTAAGTAGATAAGTTTTCAATTATATATTAAAATTGTAAATTAATATATTAAAGTTAATTTGTAGTTGCACATTATTCATGGAAAGTCACATGCACGATATGTGAGGAAACTCCTGATACTATTGGCATTTCAAGCAGAGTTGTGAGACATTATCAGGTTTTATAAAGAACCTGTTGTAGGAAATTTTTTAATAAAAAAAATTCTTCACCTTTTACTGTAAGAAAGGGCGTGTATCAGCTGTTCGTAATAAGTAGCGTTAATACTCTTGAGTCTAATTTTAAACAATCCGCACACGTCAGAGCTCTGTTATCTCTATGTTTGTTATCAGAAGTTATACAACGTTAATACTTTTGACATTTGCTAAGTTAATTAGTTTACAACAGCTGTTTACAAGTTAATTATGCATTGTATAGTAATGAGCATTGTGTAGGCCTACCACACAGTTTTAACTTCTAAATGAAAGAAATAATAACCGCTCATGGTGTCCTGTGTTCACTCCTCGATCGTCACTGTCTGACCAAAAGGGTCCTCCGAAGCAGGTTTTTCTGATCGGATAAATTAGTTCATGTTTCTTTTTTACAGTTAGCGCCAGAGGTCTCCCTCTTTATCTCTTTTCATCCTTTCCGTCTCGCCGGTCTCGCCCCAGCTCATGCCTAAGTGACCAATAGCTGATCTATTAGTAGGACTACGCTAAACAGTCGTCCGAGTGCTTATTTGAAACCAATCGTTGTTAGATAATAAAAATCTTAAATTATGGCGAAGACAACTTCGCAGTCTAACGAAATACCAGCAGGTTCTTTCGGCCACACTCTCTAACGTAAATGAAAACTCTTGACCTGAAAAGTTCATACTTGATTAATAAGTCCATAGTTAATAAGTCCAAGCTGGTTTTCCGTTAATCGCCAGATTTTAAAACAATTTTGGACGTACGACACTTTTTTTCTGAGTTCACACCGTACGTTTCGAAAATAAAAAACCGAGTAAAACGTTGTAAATTTTGTAATTGAATCTTTTAACTTTTTCAAATCACACAATGTTTTTGTTTTCGGGCAAAATTGTAACTCCTAAGTTAAAATTATCAATGATACAAAAACTTCAGTCACCAATATTGAAATGGGTGATATCGATACTTGAACATCCTACTTATCTTATGTTTATAAATGAAACGATGTATTGTTAACATTTGCATTTACTTGTAAGGTCAGTGATGTCAGTAAGTGAGTGAGTTTGGGCTTTCGGTTTTATACTTAAGAGTTTTTATTTTATAACAACCTTTAGTTATATCTAACCCAAACGTCAAGGCGTTGTTCGACTAAGGTATTCCCTGATGCTGCAAGGAGTAAGCCAACATTCTTGTCATGCAACATTCATTCCCCTCGCCTCTGGGACCAAGTACTTACTTTTGTATCCCCCGACTGTCTAACCCTATACTTCGGGGCGAGTAGAACACCCTACATATCACTGCAGACATTCATGTGTTTGTTTGTTCGAATCTAAAGCGTTTTTATGTATTTAAATGCAATATATATTATTTATTTTTAGGGCTAAAGAATAATTGGCCGTAATTCGCCCATACTGTTTCATTGATATTTGTAAGCTCGTTTGATTCATTATATATAAACAGCTATAAGAATAAAATCAATTGTGGGTTCGGATTTTTTTTTATTGTATTGTATTGTTTTTTTTTTAATTTGTTAATTTGAGTTATTTCAAACGTGCGACATTTATGACAAATGTTTTTGAACACTGCATTGAATCATAATACATTAATTGGAGGATGATATGTAGGAAGTAAAATAAACTATATACATAAATATGTACTTTTATATTTAACTAGGAGATACGCTCGCTGCGCTCGACACACCTCGGCCTTCGGCCTCTGCATGTGACTTTTGACTCCAAATAAATAGATTAACTGTAAAATCACAATATTAAATTAATTTACATTATCTCCCTCACACTACTTGCGCTGCGCCTATTTATTAATATAAATACCCAATGGTATTACTAAGCCTGTTTCAAACGAGTTCATTTCATTTGTTTTTGTTAAACAGCTTAAGATTAAACTTTTAATGCATTAATAGTATAATGTCAAACATACAAAATAAACAGATTTATCTATTTACAAAACAGCTGTTATTATTGAAGTTATACTTCTTTGAGCCCGTTAGACACTTTGGGATGGGATCTTGGTCGAGAAACCGCGTCACGCTGAAAAGTAAGAACAAATTTTTAAGAACTATCGATTAATCGATTGTTAATCGAAGAAATTTAATCGAAGAAATTTCTGATAATGATAATATAGGTGTATAATATAATAATGAAGTCACGTATAATATATTGAAGATAAATATATTGAATAATATTGAAAAATGTCTTATATTTCATTTATATATCCTGTCTGTTTGTGTGCGTGAGTGGGTGTATGAGAATGGCCAAAGAAGTATAACTTCCACCGTGTGGTCCGACGCACACCCAATTTTTTTAACTAAAATCTTTTAGAGGAAGTTTGTACCCCTTAGGAGTATTTGATCAAGATGAAAATACTTTATTTGTCCTATTTAAGGCCTAAAGAAACAGTGTACAAAATTCCAACTCCCTACCTTATGGAAAGTTGGAGAATTAGTGATGAGTCAGTGAGTTAGTCAGGGCTTTACGTTCTATATATATAGATGTGACTACCAACTCACCCTACACACATGTGTGACTGAGTGAGAGTATACATATCTTACACTTTTGTCTTCGACTTAGACACGTGAATTTCGTGACTCCACCTGTCCAACGCATGGAACTATGTTTTGTCTAACTTGGCCTCGGATAGTCAATACATGATCAATACAGGCACGACTTGGCCCTGATTGTTGAGATGACAGTTGTGGAAGACTTTATCGACGGAAGGAGACCGCAGGCAACAAAGCAGTCTAAATGTTTACTCAGTGACAAGCCTTAGATATAGCAATGACAGTAACACGTGGACATTGTTCTCGGAAATATCAACACATATTTTCTAGATAACATTGTACATCGGAGACAATATAGGTACGAAGTCCTTGAAGTGACTGAGTCAGTGGAACAATACGAGAGTATTCATTTCAGTCTAGATAGTGTCGAATAATGAAATTAATTTTCAATTGAATTAACTTAAACTGACGTATAATTTAAACCCACAAAGGTACTTTTTCGGAATATTTCGATTGACATTATATTTGATTTAACTAATTTCCCGACAACATGCGCGTGCTTAGTGGCCTTTGAGTTAAGCTGTGACGCGTGGAGTTACCATGATAATATACAAACAATAAAAAAACAAAAATGAATGGGACAATCATTAAATTCATTTTCACACAACTATAAAGGTGAATTTAAAGAACTGAAATGTGACAACTATGTAAGGCGTTAAGGTGTTGCTATGGTTACAGCTGGCTAATATTGTCACATCATTGGTTATACCATTTTGAACCTCCTAGTAGTTCCATCACTTGCTGTAGGAGCGCTCTGAAGTCAAGTCGGGTGATTCAATAAATGCACTATAGTGGTGGATGCTCCACAATGACTCTGTAGATTTGGCAATAGTTACGGGAATACATTCATTAGTACCGATTAATCTACTTCTGACCAGTGATATGTTTCCCACATACTATATCCAGAGACATAATGAGGAGTCAATCTTTATATAAGTAGAAATTATGTTATATCAACGAATTTATGTACGTACATTGTACCGTTGAATTAATTTATGAATATTACGTGATTTTTTAAAATATTAATTATTAGTAAACGAAAACCCACTGCTTATGATACAAAATTATATTAGTTTGTATTTTAACTAAAACTGTTATAATAATTAACTATGGTAGTTTCACTTGATGTTAGCCAAATTAAAACACGTTTAGCGTGCTGAATTTAATGTCAGACAGCTTAATAAACGTTTTGCGTGCTCAGTAATGGTTCATCGTGATAACTAACTACAAGATAAAATTAAATCCCTACAAACAAGATTTGAAACTCACGATTTTCGATTACAGCACCCCACGATTTCGTGACGTCAGCGACAAGATTGCTCAGTAACAGTAATTGACGTGCCGTTATGACATCACACTTTGTTACTCGCTGCTCATCGCTCTCTGTTCAGCATCACTCTCTGCTCAGAATTACTCGCTGATCAGCAGTACTCTCTGCACGGCATCGCACACGGCAACACTACTAATGATTACTCGCTTCACTTTACTCGCTGCTCAGCATCACTCTCTGCTAAGCTCACTGTTTGCTCAGCATAAATAGCTGCTCATTACTCTTAACACAGCATCACTCTCTGTTCTGCATCAAACCCTTCTCGGTATCACTCTCTGCTCAGAATGACTCGCTGATCAGCAGTACTCTCTGCACGGCATCGCACACGGCAACACTATTAATGATTACTCGCTTTACTTTACTCGCTGCTCAGCTTCACTCTCTGCTAAGCTCACTGTTTGCTCAGCATCAGTAGCTGCTCATTACTCTTAACACAGCATCACTCTCTGTTCTGCATCAAACTCTTCTCGGCATCACTCTCTGCTCGACATCGCACACGGCAACACTCTCTACTAAGCTTTACTCGCTGCTTAGCATCACCCTCTGCTCAGCATTATTTTCTGATAAGCATTCGACTATTCACTCCTACTTAGTTTGGCAAAAGAACAAATTTGTAATATGAATTTGTGAATGGTTATTGATGAAGTTTATGGGTGTCATTTGTCAATTTTCAAAACTTATCGAGATTATGTTAAACCCTTATTTTGATGACGTCAAATCACAATAAAAACTTTAATCAGTAATTCTAGTGTACCATTCCTATTTATATGAAATTGGCCGCTTTTCTGAGGTTTATTCTTGTATGGTTACGATTTCTTCATGGTGGTCATCATCCCTGACCTGTATCTGCTGTCACGGTAGTTAGTGGCCGTGTGGACTCAGACCAGAGGTCCGCTAGAATTGACTCCAAACTAACCACAAGTGTACGTTGTGGTTCCATTGAATTATTCCAACCAACGTATCAATAGTTCACCTTGTTCTGAATAAACTTTTTTGGGTAAAATAAAAATAAAACCCAATATAAATGACCTGACCATTTTTATACTTTAGATAACGTTCTACTTATTGTAATTCTCAATGTAAAACATTAAAAACTTAAATTAACTTCACTTTTACATGTGATGTACAACTCATGTTTATGGCAACTGTTCTGAAAAAATAACTGTCAAATGTGGTACCTTATAATATAGGCCTTATGTGTAAGCTATAGTTTCCTAGCATCATGTTATATCCACCCAAGGTTTATTAAAAACCTTGTTAATTGTGCCAAGATAGATGTTCGATACTTACAATCATTTACATCGTACGATAACCAAAATACTACAAGTGGAAATGTTGGGAGAGGATTTCTTTCTAATCAATTTGATCTTAGATATGTAACGAAAATTTGCCGCCTCTTCTAAAGATTTCAGATTACGTAGGGAATGAAGCCAAAGGATTTACTATCATCGATACATTTGCGTTCCACAATTCCCCAAAGAACTAAACTCTCGAATCACTAGATTGTGTTTACCGTGGTATTTTGCAAGCCCTAAATGATGTATAAAATGGAACTAACAGTTAGTAAAATCCTTTCTAGATCCTGTTTACGATGAGTAATATTCCAACGATAGATGACGGCAACAAGAATGACGATAGATCGTTAGTATTAACTGCCTTACATTATTTTGTTTTTCTAAATGAAGGCGATCGTTTAATTCGACTTTCCCTATGACAGAAGGAAAGTTGCTGAAATAATCACAAACACAAGACTTTAGTAAGAAGAAAGGGATAATGAGATGAACAAGGCCACATTCTATCACCTCTCTAACAATCGAGTTAGCAACCCCACAGGCAATTAGAATATCACTCAAATTAGTTCCTGACAAAAGAGTGATTATGCTTTCTTCTTCGTTTAACAAATGATTCCTGGAGGAAGATTGCGATCGTGGGAGTGAAGGCCACGTGAGAGTCCCTGCTCACAATCCCTGGACTCCGATTTACAAAGACCTGGAAGCAACAGCTGGTAAGTCATGTCTAGTTGTGAACCGGTTGGGCACAACAAAAGGTCGTTGCGACACTGGTCCGCGTTCTCTTGGCAATCTGTGGTTGTTATAATTACTTTCACTCCCACAACAGCGTCTCGGACAACGGGAGCACGCCCCTTATTGGCCAATGGAGCGGGAGACTCCCGGAGGTGTCCCGAGACACATTCTGGCCACCATGATGATCAAGTTATGTGTCGATGGCCGACGGGTTAGGTGGTTAAAAAAACAACTGCTACTGATATTGAAGTCACATAAAAGAGCTTTCATCAGTCACGCACACGTACATATATTTGTTGTGTCTCAGAAAGAAGTCACAGAATGTTTACCTTAAAAATTAACCCACCTAGGTTTTGTCACGTACGCTCACTTACTGTATGCATAATTACAACTCTTCTGCCTAATTGTGCTAACCGCTATTCGTACACACGACATTTGAAGGGCTTTTTCATTCGGCATTCAAATTTAAGTGGCTTCATTTTTTACTCGCTACATTTTTTGTAGTATATTGTTGTAATCATGTTTACTATCGAAGTTTATATATTTAATTTTTAGGTACAACAAATTAAGATCTTTCGTTTAATCTTTTGTCGTGATTGTATAGTTCGAAATGAAGCCTACTTGAACTACGCGTATATCGGTTGTACAGATATTTAGATGATCCCAATAGTTTTACAAGTTTCCAGGAATAAAAAACAACTTTTTTATTTTCAAACAGCTTAAACTCTGCCTGCATGTAAGTAACCACAAGGTATAAAATAAGTTCCTTACGTAAAAATAACCTATAATAAATTGAGTGTTTATTGCCTTATTAAATGTTGTAAAAAACCTTAAAATAAAAATACGTTTTTAGCTTCTGGATTGAAATTAATTCTTTCATAATGAATTAGTATTCTTTAATCGAGTCAATTAACTGAAAATGGTACAGCAAAATGGCACAAATGGTGCTAGTGTGTCCATGACACATGACATGTGTCGCGTTCTGACGTCATAGTGAGGAACTGAGTAAACAAAAATCAGCTGTTTCAGACATATTTGTTTGATTGACAGACATCAAGGACACTGCTCTAGCCTTGCTGCCAACAGTGTTTTCCTAATGAGGACATTTTGATTTTGTTTACATTAATTAGGCCTATATTAGTTTTAAACATGCATAATTGGGGTTCAAGGCGTCTTTAAAACATACCGTTCCACATCATTTACAGCGTGTGACATTCCCCCTTTAATCATGTGCATGAAGTAATGAATACCATATATTTCCTTTTCTGTCCAGAAAGCCTAAACATGGAAAAATTAAAATATGATATTATACAAATAAAAACACAGATGTCGCTTTCTTATTGCCGCAGCGAACGCCTAAGTGGCTTATTGTACTAATATACAGCTTTATGAATAATTACTACTTTTATCATAGAGGATTTGGATGGGTAATAAAAAAGGGACTGACAACGGTGTTGGCCCTTCCATCTGCAGTGCGAACTGGAAAACTTAACTATTAGACATCCGTTTAGCGCTTTATAATATGTGACGTCTGTTTCATTATTCTCTTTGAATATTAGAAGTCATTAAGATTTGTATAAAATTAAATGAATTTAATAATCATTTTCCACGTTAAAAATTCTTAAAAATAAATGATTGACTTACGTTGTAAGAGAATTTAAAACTTTTCTAACAGAATCTTGGAGTGTAAAGCTTCAGTGATGCCTCACAAATTAACGGGTATTTAATAACGATCGTTTCCGAGTTAATCTTGGAGTGTAAAGCTTCAGTGATGCCTCACAAATTAACGGGTATTTAATAACGATCTTTTCCGAGTTAATCTTGGAGTGTAAAGCTTCAGTGATGCCTCACAAATTAACGGGTATTTAATAACGATCTTTTCCGAGTTAATCTTGGAGTGTAAAGCTTCAGTGATGCCTCACAAATTAACGGGTATTTAATAACGATCGTTTCCGAGTTAATCTTGGAGTGTAAAGCTTCAGTGATGCCTCACAAATTAACGGGTATTTAATAACGATCTTTTCCGAGTTAATCTTGGAGTGTAAAGCTTCAGTGATGCCTCACAAATTAACGGGTATTTAATAACGATCGTTTCCGAGTTAATCTTGGAGTGTAAAGCTTCAGTGATGCCTCACAAATTAACGGGTATTTAATAACGATCTTTTCCGAGTTAATCTTGGAGTGTAAAGCTTCAGTGGTGCCTCACAAATTAACGGGTATTTAATAACGATCGTTTCCGAGTTAATCTTGGAGTGTAAAGCTTCAGTGATGCCTCACAAATTAACGGGTATTTAATAACGATCGTTTCCGAGTTAATCTTGGAGTGTAAAGCTTCAGTGATGCCTCACAAATTAACGGGTATTTAATAACGATCGTTTCCGAGTTAATCTTGGAGTGTAAAGCTTCAGTGATGCCTCACAAATTAACGGGTATTTAATAACGATCGTTTCCGAGTTAATCCGAATACTCTCGATTCCTCGACAGATCTCCATTTACCAACTTAATTGCAACAAATTCTAACAAAATGTTAAATGTTTGCTTGTTTGATCCTGTGTGTAAAGGTGTATGTGCGCGAACGTGCGTTCACAAGACAGCTAAACACATTAAGCCTTCCAGGTATATGGGTGTAGATTTTTTGCTGGGGATTGTTAAATAATGTCTTTATTATTAATCAATGAATTGCGCCATTAACATTGATTATGCGAAATAAACGAACCTAAGTATATGGAGGGAATGTAGCCTAGTTACTAATTATGGTCGATTTGTTCTTGAAACACGCAATCGATTTGTAGTCTAGACAAGCAGAATTGTATTACTGTACCTTGTGTTATGGAATTATTTGCCAAACCTTTTGCTAACTGTGTCAAAATATTTTAGCAATCAATAAATCTCGGCTAGAAAGATGGACAAATGCGATTAGGCACGCAGGAAACCTACGGAGTGCACTTGGGGAATCCGATAATGAGCTTTATAGAGTTCCACGATTATTGCGAGAAGGTCATAAGCTCCTTACACTGGACACTGCATTCCATTAAAGCTCAGAATTGCTTTCGGTGGATTAGAGTTAATCCCCTTAAGCCCGTTGAACCACCGCGTTGTTGGAGAGTGATAAACGCTTCCTTTTGGGCCGAAACAAAGCACAGGATTTTCCTATGGGCCAGTTGGGAGAATAACTTAGGATATGAACAAATGAAAACCTGATGAGACAATACGAACGAGTGTAGTATTCTTATTTTCCTCAAATATACATCGCAAAAGCTGTTCTTATGAGCTTATTGGTATATATATATATATATATATATATATATATATATATATACAGCTCATAAGAACATATCTCCCAACAACTTAATGAGTTGTAAAAGAACACCGTTTGCTCATCTACATGATACATATAATATATATTGTCGGGTGTGACATGTACAAGGCGAACATCACAAACGAATGTCAGACGATCTTAAGTTGATTAGTGTAATCTTGTTACTTCTTTGAAATAGGATTTATGGCAATGTGTTTTAATGGAATAGGTTATAGACTGCAATAAAACTCTTTATATTTATACCGGGAGTCCCAAAAGTCTTAGAACTTCGTTATAATCTCCTTATTAGTAAATTTTGAACTATGAAACTTTAGCATTTCGTCATTGGAATTGTTTGCTACGCCCCGTGGAGGAAGTCGTGACAATTTCAAATATAAGCCTAGGCAGAGTAGCACCTTATTTTAAAGGTCTTTGGGTTTTGAATACAATGCCGCAAATGCGACTTCAAAAGGTCCATTCAGTCAAAAATGGCAACCCTTTCTAGTTTTATTTTATGAAAGCTAAACATTAAGCCTGTAACGATTAATTTCTTTTTTTCTTCAAGGAATAAAACGAACACGTAGAAGTACTAAAAATTGTTTATTTTTTTCAACTAGTAAGATGATTTTAGACACCTTCTACGACGCTCAAAATTATCCCAAGTAAAACCGTTAACAAAGTTACAAAACTTGAAAGGGCTGCCATTTTTGACTGAGCGAATCTTTTGAAGTTGCATCTGCGGCATTGTATTTTAAAACCAAAAACCTTTAAAATGAAGTGCTTCTCGACCAAGGCTTACATTTAAACTTGTCAAGACTTCCTCCACGGGACGTCCAGACGTTAAGCACAATGACTGAAACATTTGTCATACAGTAGGAAACAATACTAATGATGAAACGCTAAAGTTTCTTAGTTCTACATTTACTAATAAAGAAATTAAAACGAAGTTCCAAGACTTTTTGGACATCCGGTATGATTCTATTGTCCGTTTAACGATGGCTTGTAGTTCGCTCATATTTTTATGGAAATATACAAACTAATCTTCATATTATCATCAGCAAGCATCAAATCAGCGTTTTCCGTTTGCTGTTCTAGCAAAGAAGCAAAATTGTATTTAAAAAAAGGGGTTAACTCATATACATAACAGATGATAATTTCCGTAACATTTATTTAAAGATTAAGGGACTCGCATCAAATTTTATTTGGCTAACCATGACTTCTTAAATAGGTTTAAAATCTATGGATAATTTCCAGTTTGAAACGAAACTAATTCGCGACTAGGCTAAAAACCACAGAGAGAACCGCGGAGATTCCGTTAGCTGACTGTTAAAAGAGAAATTGGCAAGAAAACATCGCAGCGTTACTCTGGAGAATTCATCCATCAAAGACGGTGGATGACTTTGGAACGGCCTTCCAGTGGAATTAGTTACTGTCGTCTGGAAGTTGTCCTTGCGGACTTTCTCTCAGTACAAGGTTTTATCACTTCAGCTGATATTAACTTGCTATGTTCTCACGGGCTTGGGTTTAGATCAAACCGCAAAGAACATAAAATCTTACCTAATCCGGCAATTTTAATGTTATCTTACATACAATAAAACAAAGGTTCATACAATAAAGCACTTTTTCCCGTTAAAGTTTTCTTAATAATAATAAAAAACCCTAGGTAATCAATTAAACATTTTGTAAAAATCCAATGTAGATATAGTTTTAATCCTCTTACACTTTTTGAAAACGTTGTTAACTTTATGTTGAAATAACAACACAACTACAAAATATATTTTATTCCTTTAATTAGTTGAGATTCAAGTAATACAAAGTAAATTAACACGAGACGTTTATTTTAGTGTGAAAGTCGGTTCAGAACACCTTTCTCCTGTTATCGTCTCTAATATTCAGATTGTGGGAAAGTAACTGATTTCAATCCTCCATCCCAGAATGTTTTGGAACACCGTCGTCCCAATATAATGCAAAAAGTCGAATTATTATTTATTACCCCAAATAGTGTGTTAATTAAACGTTTTTGCAATAGTCTCTATATGTTAAAAAATAAGAAAGGTAATACATTTTTACTATTTTTCTTAAAATTAAATTACGTGTACCCATAACGCCAACAACTTATATACATAGACATGCTTTCCCAACTTTGTATGACTTCTTCACTTGTAAAAGTGAAATATTGTACATGATCATGGTTACAAAGAGCACACATACTTTTTGACACCATTAGCGACATTTCATCTTTTCAGGAGGACGGCCCACGAGGAGTTTAATGAAAATCTTCAAAGTAAGTCTATGTAGAGTTTAGTATCAATGAGTTTAGTATCAAAGGTATATTCAAGAGAAATTAATTGCCGCAAACCGGACTTCGAAAGTTGTACCCTTTCCAAGGTAGTGGTCATTTGAATTTCAAAGTAACTAATTTGAACAATATTATTTCTCCGCAATATGACGGTTTTAAGTAAATTATCTGATAAAAAATGATACTTTATGGAGCACTATTATTAAAAAAAATTAATTATCAAATTATCTATGGAAAAAACGTTGTTATGAAAGTGTTTCAATATTTTTTTACCCTGTATATTACAGTTGATTGTTCTCAAAATTTAAATAATGATTTTCTCACTCGCTTAAATGTTGCAACACACCAGTAAAATAATGTATACAAAACTAATTAGAAAATTTCTCGATCACACAAAGAATGAATGTTAGGGTAAAAAACAACACATCCGTTGTGAACCTCGTATAAGATTTTTAATTGAAATAGTTTATCAAGGAAAAATAAATTTATCTGTGAGAATACAGACGAGCTTGTTAGTTATTGCCTTGTAGAACCGGTCTTATCCTTTGGCCAAACTCGGTTGTCGTTTGGATTTCTACAAAAAAGGCGATCAGGACGAGTTCCCATCTGGTCTAACTAGACAGATCTAAGACGGATTTCCGCTGTTAAGTACTGGACACTCCACGTCGTCTGCAACTCTGTATTGACGAAGTACATCTGCAAGAACCTTCTGTGTTCCTCTCATAGAAAGAACCAATAACGTTAGCAGTAACTCATATAACATTGTGAACATGTTTAATATTTTTAACTAAATATATTCAGGATGTTAAACCGTACTATACTATCCGAGTCACCGCTGGGAGAGCTTTGTTATTACATTCATCTAACATTAAAACAAAACTATTTATACCTTGACGTTGTTTTGGACCTGATTAATGAACCATTCTTCCTCAAAAATATAGTGTTAAACTATAATTTAAAACCCAGTGAAGGATATTTCGTAACTTAGTATCGGTACTCAGCAAACTTTCTTATAGTTTCCAGTTTGTTTTTATTCTTTGTCTTTTTACATTTTAGATTTATTATCTTACTAGGGGACACCCCTGTACTCTACGCGTGCAACCCCGCCACTCGCTGCGCTCGTTACACCTCGACCATCGGCCGCGGCCAGTGACTTTTGACTACAAATAATAGTAGGTTAATTGTATAACATAAAATCACAATATTGAATTCATTTACAGCATCTCACTCATTGCATTTATTATCTTAAAACACCCAATTATATTACTTAACATATTTCAAACGTGTTTATTTCATTTGTTTTTGTTTAACAGGTAAAGATTAATTAGACACACAAAATATCTGCATTAAATTACCATTTAAAACATGGCTACAAACTTCCCTGGTTTAAAAATATGAAAGATTTCTCCTCATCAATATTACAAACACCATTGTTTATATTCCAATAGCTGTTAAATATTTTTGTAAATCATGATTTACATTTGAACAGCTGTTACTTCTCGATTCATACAAATCTCTGTACTGTATATAAATATCTCCATGTTATTTTCATGACCGAAAAACGAACTTTTAGGGCTTCCCGCACCCTTCAGGGTGAAAAATTCGAAGAAGTAAGACCTTATTGCACAACTACGAACAGAGGCAAATTTTTTGACACCTCAACCGTTTCGATTGGTTAAGAAATAAAGGAGGAGTTGCGCTGACAAAAAACGCTTCACGTATTATCTATAAGGATTTACTGAACTATCTGGAAATTTTTAAAGATAAACCATTATTATTCTTATCGTTCTTGGTGGTTTATGTCCTGGTCTATAAGTCTATAAATAGAAGTTAAGGTTCAGAGTAGTTTATGTTTTATGGAGGTAACAAAGATGGAGTCCCGTGATCCATACCTAATGGCCAAGCTGGAAGGAATGTGAAAGAGCCTGAATTCGCTTCTGATATTTTGTCGACTGTGATTTTAAAAATGAATGAGTACTAAAATAGTGTTCATATTTAAGTAATGGTTACTTAGTTTACATATCATGTTTGTTGTTTTGTATTAAATGAATATACGATGGTGACTCGCTTTTCTATACAATACGATGTAATAAACAGGTAAACTTAATAATTTATCTATGAAGTGTTGAAATATGAAAAATTGCAATATACGAATTTCTGATAAAAAATGAACAGATCACGAACAAATTATTTGATATTTATGTAACATTTAAGAGTTACTTAATTAAACAGTTAAAATTAGTGTACTGTATTTATATTAATATGCCGGTCGTGAAGATATTGAATATTGATTACCAATGTATGCGATAAGGGTGGATGGATGAAAGTAATATTGATTACCAATGTATGCGATAAGGGTGGATGGATGAAAGTAATATTGATTACCAATGTATGCGATAAGGGTGGATGGATGAAAGTAATGTTGATTACCAATGTATGCGATAAGGGTGGATGGATGAAAGTAATATTGATTACCAATGTATGCGATAAGGGTGGATGGATGAAAGTAATATTTGTTACGTCTAAGAAAAAAAACACATAAATGAGTCGTCAGATGATGTTGGAACAGAAATATTATATTATAATCTGGGTTTAAACAAAGTACGCTACAGTAGAGATCATATAAACCAAGATATCTTAACAAACAGATGTGTTTTTTTAAGAATCTGGAGAGGGTGTTGGCTATGTTAGTTTTAATCCCATAAGAATAATTTTGTTTGTGAATACATATATTTTCTTTATATATTGACCAACAGTTGTGTTTGAGGTGTCATTATAAATGTTATGATATTGAAAAATAGGTAAAAATAAAAACTTCAAAATAAATATTTTTATATGTTTTTCTTTAAGAATAATTTCATTCTTTATCAAATGTAATTTGTTTCGAAAAAAATCCGTTTAAATAAATGGTTCTAAAGAATTGGCACAAACTTTCCCCATATTAAACACTAAAAAATTAAAACTTTGAAAATTAACAGTTCGCAAATATGTTTTTTCCATAACTCAAAAACTAGTTAAGTTAGAGACATGCTGTATTTACTAAAAGATTTTGAATTGTAGTTCACATCTTACTGAACATTTAATCAAAATCTTTAGAGCAGTTTTTGAGAAAATTCCATTTTTGTGTGTTTTTTTGCCCATTAAAATAAAAAAAGCTAAAATTAAAAAAGTGAAATAAACGGTCTAGAGATATTGGTTAAATACACATTCATACCAAATTTCATAAAAATTGATCCATCCGTTTGGTCTCCAGCGAAGTGCACAGACACATATACGGACAGGCAAAAATAGTTTTTTTCCAAAAACCACTTTTTTGGTTCAGGGGACTCTAAAATGTATTTTTAGACCAACTTGTAAAAAAATTATTTTTGGACGATCACAATACTTTATGCTACCGCATATGGGAGAAAGTAAAATGACTGTTTAATTTAGATACGCGTGATCGTATGTCCGGTTCGAAAATAACATTGTTCTTATAGGATTAAAACCAACAGCCTTCACCTTAGCCGACAGCCTCTGCAGACTCATAGAAACTATTTAGTTTCTTCAATTTAAAGATTAGTTTTATATGAGAATTGCCTACTTTTGCCTTTCTCAACAATTACAATTTACAGACAACGCCTTTCGTTAAATTTAAAAAGAAACCACGCAGGAAAATAAATAGCCTATGTACGAAAAGAAAAACTTACTAATATTCCACATGGCGAATAAATTATGTTTAACCTATCAATGAGGCAGTGGTGCTGTTTTATTTAGTATCAGGTGGTCTTTCCGCCACGATCCATTAGTAATATGACTTATCCAGCAACAGAAAGCCGTCTCGGACCGTAGACTCCACTTTCATGGAACATCCCAGGTGTTGAAGATGTGAGCGTTTTCTCCCCATTAACGCTCATTACAAGGTCTCCGTAACACTCCACTCAGGTTGATCCTGCACTTAACCCTAACACAAGTTCATCTAAGTGCTCTAGAGGAAAGTTGCTTAAACTACCTGATCGTCGAATTTAAAGTTGTTATATTTACGCTATCGGTAGACTATTTTGATCGGTTTTTAGTTTGATCGTTTCTAGTATGATTACGTCGTTTTATTATTATTACAAATGCGTCTTGTATTTTGTTGGAGGTACGATTTTATGCTTTAGTCTGTTAGTCTTGTTTAGGTTTCAGGTATTGTAATGTTTTGTTTTTGTTGCGACACTTTTGTCGTTGTTTTACTTGTGTTACTTTGTTTTCATGAGTTGTTTTGTGTTCCAGTTGTCCCCTATAATGATGCAATGCCGCCCGACTCGGCAACTCCCTTACAGGCAACAAGACGGCTCATCAAAGTGGACTTCTCCGCTTTCCAGGTAGATGCACTTACTTTTATAATCAGAGAATTAAAAAAAAATAGTTTTAATACTTACTAAACCCCCTACTTTAAATAACTTGGTATTTTTTATGAGTACTGAGCCACAGATAACTAACTATAGACAGATTGTTAGTGGAGTAGGGAAGACTGTAGTGCTGTGCACATGTGCACTTTTCTTCCCACATTTCAGCGAGCAATTTGTGCCTCACATTTAAAGAAGGGTCTCCTCTTTGTGTTCGAACATCTTGTCGACATAACCGACATATTACCGCTTCCCAAATACCAATACCAAGCTGAAATATTGTTTCTGCACAAAATGCGCGTACCAATGGACGAATAGTGTCACACAGAGAGTAAGCACCGCTTGTTTACCAGTTTTTACCCACGGTGAACTGGCACCGTCTGACAATCGCGCTCAGTCCACTAACGCTTGACGCGCTGCAAAGCCTACAGTCCACAAACTACTGAATCCAGCGTGACTCAGTTTAGAATGGGATGAGCAATCTGTTTGCAGTTAGTTTATCTTTGACTGTTCTGTTAATACATCATAATTATTTATAAATAACTACATTAAGATTAGCATTATACATTTGAAAATAGTTGCATAGTAAACAGAATATGAATACCTCCAGTGTTACCTATACTATGGTGACTTGTGGAATATTACAGCAATTAATTGTTAAATTAAGTAACTATTAAGGTATTTATTGTATTCAATAGGAAACTATTTAGTTCAATATGAATACCTCCAGTGTTACCTATACTATGGTGACTTGTGGAATATTACAGCAATTAATTGTTAAATTAAGTAACTATTAAGGTATTTATTGTATTCAATAGGAAACTATTTAGTTCAATATGAATACCTCCAGTGTTACCTATACTAATGGTGACTTGTGGAATATTACAGCAATTAATTGTTAAATTAAGTAACTAATAAGGTATTTATTGTATTCAATAGGAAACTATTTAGTTCAATATGAATACCTCCAGTGTTACCTATACTAATGGTGACTTATGGAATATTACAGCAATTAATTGTTAAATTAAGTAACTATTAAGGTATTTATTGTATTCAATAGGAAACTATTTAGTTCAATATGAATACCTCCAGTGTTACCTATACTAATGGTGACTTGTGGAATATTACAGCAATTAATTGTTAAATTAAGTAACTATTAAGGTATTTATTGTATTCAATAGGAAACTATTTAGTTCAATATGAATACCTCCAGTGTTACCTATACTAATGGTGACTTGTGGAATATTACAGCAATTAATTGTTAAATTAAGTAACTATTAAGGTATTTATTGTATTCAATAGGAAACTATTTAGTTCAATATGAATACCTCCAGTGTTACCTATACTAATGGTGACTTGTGGAATATTACAGCAATTAATTGTTAAATTAAGTAACTATTAAGGTATTTATTGTATTCAATAGGAAACTATTTAGTTCAATATGAATACCTCCAGTGTTACCTATACTAATGGTGACTTGTGGAATATTACAGCAATTAATTGTTAAATTAAGTAACTATTAAGGTATTTATTGTATTCAATAGGAAACTATTTAGTTCAATATGAATACCTCCAGTGTTACCTATACTAATGGTGACTTGTGGAATATTACAGCAATTAATTGTTAAATTAAGTAACTATTAAGGTATTTATTGTATTCAATAGGAAACTATTTAGTTCAATATGAATACCTCCAGTGTTACCTATACTAATGGTGACTTATGGAATATTACAGCAATTAATTGTTAAATTAAGTAACTATTAAGGTATTTATTGTATTCAATAGGAAACTATTTAGTTCAATATGAATACCTCCAGTGTTACCTATACTAATGGTGACTTGTGGAATATTACAGCAATTAATTGTTAAATTAAGTAACTATTAAGGTATTTATTGTATTCAATAGGAAACTATTTAGTTCAATTTATCCATTGTCAAAGACGTTATTCGACAGTTTTTGCCCAAACATCTTCTTCACTCTAGTAAGACTGAAAACAGGATATTCTAAGCTATAACCTAAACAACTCGTATTATTGTTTTCTTTTAGTATTGAGCTTTTTCGTATCCATTACATATATCTTCTAAAAGTAATTTTACAGAACGTGGAAAAAAGTATGTCGATTGGATTTTATGTATTCAGTGAGCAGTCATAATTTTGAATGATAAGTACAATCTTTAGATCCCTGAGTTAAAGAAATTATGCTGAGTCATAAAATAAGCTTAAAATCCTAACTATGTGCCAGTCGGGTGGGCGCATGCTGATCGATAGCAATCAGTGCTATTCGATTCGTTCAGATTCATTATGGCATTGATGACAAGGCGGCTTTCTTCTCAGAAATGACTGAAGGCTTCATTCGCATAGTTACCTCAAACTTCGACCTTTTTTTTATTCAGCGTTTGGGAGACACAGCCAGAAAGGAACGAACGAGTCAATTTCGTCATGTACATAAGGCTGATTGGAGGTACAAGACTTGCGTAGATTTCGATATATCTGAGGTCAAAGTTGTCGACAGCAGCTAGACTTACACGTAACTTACTCAAATTCATAACGACGGAGAAAAACGTTAATATTTTACTCTATCATTCATTACTGTAGAAATGTAACTTACGTGCTTTTAGTGTCGGAGTTCATGTTCTCTGACATTTAGGTCCATACCTGCAAAGCACCGTCTTCAACAATACCTCAACATTGTTGAAGGGCGTGAACCCTGTCTAGACCGACCACGCCCACCATTGCAACACACTCAGTCCCTCACGACTTCAATATCTCTTAGGTAACAATCCAGTGCCAGAACGTTCCTTGTTCGGTAGGCCTTTGCATTGCATAATCAGCTTAATATATAAATTAGAGACTCTGTATAACTTGGGAACGATCAGTTTTTATAGTAGCTGTAACATGCATAGTTACAATACTACTGCTTGTTCCCTATTCAATATCACTAATAATAGGTTAGAGAGAAAACAACAAAGAAAATCCCCTTAAGTTAAATCAATCAACCAGTTAAAAGAGATGATAGAACAACAATTTTGATCGAAATTCCCGTGAGTATAACAAATAACTGTTCTTTTTATACGATGGGCGAGTCTAACGTAATGGATTTTAAAGAATTGTACTATAACATGTTGTCAAAAACTACGTGGTTTTCCAGATACGATAATGGTTCCTAATAAACATTCTAGGCCAGCCCACTCAAACGCGATTGAAACTTCAAATTGCTCCATAGTCTATGTGTGAGATGTAAAAAATGAATGCATCTATCTTTGAGGTTGAAGAAAAAGAATCTGCTGTAACATCGCTTTGGCTATCTCCATAATTAATGTCGTATCAAACGCGCCTTGAGAAAAATAAGATCTATCTCTTCGGTTCAGTTTCTTCAGCTGGTGCGATGATCGATGTTCACTGTAATTTCTTAACTAGCACATTGCGTGTATGTGTAAATTACAAACAAGTATAGCCAAAGAATCTTAATTTATTAAATACAAAAACCATATTCTCACTCATCACGAAATCACCAAAACCATCAAACAGGTTATCACGAAATTTGAAAAGAAGTTAGCGTTTGTATCATAGAGGCTTTTTTTATAGAAATTCCATTCCTTAGGGGTAGAAACAGCTTCTCGACCTTTCGGTTTTCTCTTAAGTGTAACGTAGGCATTAATTTACTAATTTATTTCGAACAGCTGATACAAAAATGTTAAGATGACAAAAAGCTCGGCTAATTTGGTGTTCATTGAAAAATATTAAGGTTATTTCTACTAATTCTGACATAGTTGCACTACCTTTTATCCCACTAAAGTAGACTTATAGAGTTTTATAGACTATAAAACTATGTAATTTAGGAAAACAGCAGTGGACTGAGTCAATATATATATATATATATATATATATATATATATATATATATATTGACCACCCTGTATCGAAGCGAGTAAGGGCTATAGGCTAGTTCAATGTAAGAACTATATAGTACATGTATTACATAAAACATATAATTTCTTGACTTTTTCCTTTGATCCCCTGGTAACCGTAGGCCTGCGACAAAGGATGTTTGTATCCATTCTACATGATTTTAGGAATTAAGAGTTCTTTTTCCAGCAAAGTGAACGTCGCACATTAAAAGTACAACCTAAGTAACAGTTTAACAATATAAGTACAACATAAGTAACAGTGTAACAATATAAGTACCAACATAAGTAACAGTGTAACAATATAAGTACAACATAAGTAACAGTGTAACAATATAAGTACAAGATAAGTAACAGTCTAACAATATAAGTACAACATAAGTAACAGTGTAACAATATAAGTACCAACATAAGTAACAGTGTAACAATATAAGTACCAACATAAGTAACAGTGTAACAATATAAGTACCAACATAAGTAACAGTGTAACAATATAAGTACAACATAAGTAACAGTGTAACAATATAAGTACCAACATAAGTAACAGTGTAACAATATAAGTACAACATAAGTAACAGTGTAACAATATAAGTACCAACATAAGTAACAGTGTAACAATATAAGTACCAACATAAGTAACAGTGTAACAATATAAGTACCAACATAAGTAACAGTGTAACAATATAAGTACCAACATAAGTAACAGTGTAACAATATAAGTACCAACATAAGTAACAGTGTAACAATATAAGTACCAACATAAGTAACAGTGTAACAATATAAGTACCAACATAAGTAACAGTGTAACAATATAAGTACCAACATAAGTAACAGTGTAACAATATAAGTACCAACATAAGTAACAGTGTAACAATATAAGTACAACATAAGTAACAGTGTAACAATATAAGTACAAGATAAGTAACAGTCTAACAATATAAGTACAACATAAGTAACAGTGTAACAATATAAGTACCAACATAAGTAACAGTGTAACAATATAAGTACAACATAAGTAACAGTGTAACAATATAAGTACCAACATAAGTAACAGTGTAACAATATAAGTACAAGATAAGTAACAGTCTAACAATATAAGTACAACATAAGTAACAGTGTAACAATATAAGTACCAACATAAGTAACAGTGTAACAATATAAGTACCAAAGCTCCTTAAAGCATCAAATTAGGAAATTTTACTATTTGAGGAATAAATGTAACCAAGATCTATTACGGACATTATACTTTGCTCTTATAAATTCTAGGTTGCAATATGGTATTCACTGCTGGGGAGGAGCTTATAAAAATTCAATGGAAAAACTCAGAGCAACTCAAAACCATTTTTTGCGTATAATATTATTTAAGAACAAGAGAGAATCATCTTTTCCGCTTTACCAAAAGCTGAATATTTTACCGCTTCAACATTTATTTCTGTTTAAAGTGCTACAAATATTTTTCAAAAGAAGTGGAAACAATGGAACAGAACAACTATATAATCATCCATATATGACGCGGAATACAAAAAATAAAATAGTTAAAAGGCCAAAAGTGAATAAAACCTGTTTTAGAAAATCGTTTGTTTTTTTGGGCCCAAAATGTTACAATATGTTGCCAATTGAAGTTAAAAATTGCAAATCTATTAAAACATTTAATTTTTATGTTAAAAGATGGCTGTTGAGCTCTGAGGAAACCAAACAATTAACAGAAATAATTCAATAACATTTTCTTTGTATATAAATACATTTGTAAGTGTGTAAAAAGTTGTACATAGATTTAGATTTAATAAAATTTAAAGTTAAATAGGTTATAAAACGAAAGCTACAAACCTATCAATATTGATAAGAATTGTTTACAATAATTTTCCTCGAAATTATTCTTTGGTTTTGTTTCAATGCAATGTGAATAGTATAAGATAAATTTGTCCACATGTAGATAAGTAAATGATAACACTACAGAGGCCGAATACCAATTCTCAGTGTCATGGACTTAGTGACTGATAAGTGTTCTTTGTTTTATTTGCCGACCATCGCAACTGTGTAGGATGGTCGAGTTTATTCCTACCAAATTATATTGTACTTAAAGTGTATTGTTTAAGATGGAATAAAGATAATTTCATTTCATTTCATTTCATTTCACCAACATAAGTAACTGTGTAACAATATAAGTACCAACATAAGTAACAGTGTAACAATATAAGTACCAACATAAGTAACAGTCTAACAATATAAGTACAACATAAGTAACAGTCTAACAATATAAGTACAACATAAGTAACAGTGTAACAATATAAGTACCAACATAAGTAACAGTGTAACAATATAAGTACCAACATAAGTAACTGTGTAACAATATAAGTACCAACATAAGTAACAGTGTAACAATATAAGTACCAACATAAGTAACAGTGTAACAATATAAGTACCAACATAAGTAACAGTGTAACAATATAAGTACCAACATAAGTAACAGTGTAACAGTATAAGTACCAACATAAGTAACAGTGTAACAATATAATTATAATATTTACAAATCCTTTGTGAATTCTTCTTATATGAGAGAACGGGGTTTGTCGATCGCTCACCATAAATTATTGTGTATTTTGTACTTATATTGTAATAAATTTGTGTTATGTGACGTACACTTGTATTTCAGCCAACACGTGATATATGTTAATTAAGAAACTATATCTCGTTATCACGCTAGGGGGGTCCTTTTTTTCCTTTTTCACAGACCTTTCACACGTTAATCTTGATTTTAACGACGCCTTTTACTTTAACTCTTGTCGACTGATCTATTCCCACGATCTTTTATTTTATTTATTTATCTTTTAGTTTAATTTTATTCACATGCCTCAATACTGTATAATACTAGTTACATTGAAGCAGTTAAGAATCTGTGTAAAGTTTATTTTAAGGTATTTTTTATTAGATTTTCACCTCCACTTCTTTTTAAAATACACTGAAATAATCAATAGTCAAATGTAACTGTTCAGATAGGTAATATATGCAGTTATACATTGAAAAATTATTAATAATAGAACAATATTAAGGGTCTGCAGAGACTGTCGGCCATGTTGGTTTTAATGCCATAAGAACAATGTTATTTGAGAATCCACATTTCCTCGTTATTTATTGACCAAAAGTTGTGTTTGAGGTGTCATTTTAAACGTTATCATACTTTGCGTTGGGTTTGCTTTTCATATTTCGAATACATACGTCTAGTTTTGAAAATTAGGTGAAAATAAAAGCCTAAGGGCACTCTGGAATGGAAAATATTTTTTTTCAATTTTTAGGTTTTTATTGATTGTAGTTCTATGATTTATTAGCTTTAAAATGATATATAATAATATATATTTTTATGGTACGTTCAAAATAATACAATTAAAAATTTGATGTACATTACTGTGGAAACGAAAATATCTCATTTTGAAGCAACATAAATCATTTTACACTATAATACATTTAATTTTTCACTGAGTTTCATTTTTATATTGATTCGACTATGCAGTACAAACAGCATTAGTGAGCTGAGCTTACAGACTTTCAGTACAGCTGTTTCTGTTGATAAACAATAGATTGATTTGTTTATGTTTGGTGAAGTGCAGTTTTCAGAAGTGTTGTACAACCATTGGTAACAATAAAAAATAAGTTACTTTTAGAAGTTGTTGCAAGAAAAGGAAAAATGTGGGGAAGTTTAAATCTAGTGCAGTTATTGATGATAACCTAACTGTACCAAGTGAACAAAGTAGTAGGCCTAAGCCTCTTTCTGCTTCTAACACAGTGCTATGTAATAACTTTGAATAGTACTAGACAAATACTGATACATTGGAGTATAACAAAATAAACCTAAATTAACTATATCGTGCAATACGTACTTTGTCAGTGTGCAAGTTTTGCCACCACAGCCAAAAAATTGCCAAAACAAATATTGTTGGTCTAGCCACCAAAATATATATTATAAGTGCGTTTCTTACACTTATCTCATTACCCACTAAAGATACTTAAATGAAAATTTTACTGTGGTTCCATTATTACTATATAAAGTTCCTAACACAGGGATTTTAAAATATTTTGTTTAGAAACCAAATTAAAAATATACTAATGAGATTTTTTAAAATTGTAAATATTTTTAAAATAAATTGTTAAAAGCTTTTTTGAAGTTAAACAGCCATAATCGTGTGTTAGGAACTAAATAATAAGGCAATCTTTAAAATAAAACCAAAATCACATAAATATCTTACATAGAACATGACTTATGTGCATTATTGGTAACATTGAGTTCAAATGGAGTTCTGAGTGCCCTTAAAACTAAATATTTTTGTATTTTTCTATAAACCTAATTAGGAATTCGTAAATCAATTCCAACGCGCAATTTCATTCTTTATGAAATGCACTTTGTTTGGAAAAAATCCGTTTAAAAAAAACAGTTTAGTTTGGATACACGTGATCGTTTGTCCGGCTAGAACAATAACATTGTTGTTATGGGATTAGAACCAACATGGCCGACAACTTCCGACAGCCTCTGCAGACTGTTAAATGTAAATCATGTCCCAATGTGCAATATTACGACTATTGATAGTCCAAGAAATAACCGTTGTTTAGCAAATAACAACATAATATAAAGATAACTAGAAGAAAACTTAAATACTCCTTAAATATAATATAAATGACATTATTGAAGGAGACATCAATGTGGCTGGGCACGAACTGGACAACATTCCCAATTTTAAGGAAGGGACAGAAAAGGGTCTCCTAATCTCCGAGCACGAACTGGACAACTTCCCTGCCAGGTAGAGAGGGTGGTATGCAGGAAGGATTAGAAAGGATTAGATGCAGCGGGGGCCAAGTGCGCAAAGAATGTAGCGGCCTAACCTAACCTAACCTAACCTAACATAACCTAACCTAACCTAACCTAACCTAACCCAAACTGATAGCACAACTAATAAGGGGTGTCCAGAAATTATGGTAAAATATTTTAGTAGGTATATTATTGTAGAGGTGCAGCTGTCCGCAAACTTCATGCCACCCCATGCGACAATACACTAAGCAGTTAATGAGCTCGCCAACTTTCACGCAAATCTGTTTGATAGTTTCTGAGTTTCTGTTATTCTTATGTGGGATATTTGTTTACAGACTTTACATGAGCGAGCAGTTTTCAGATTGTTTGTGTGCGCTTATTTAACGCTAGATTAGGCACTTCGATTTTCAAAAGAGCCGAAAAGTTGTCCAGTTCGTGCTCAGCCCCTTGACCTGCTTCGAAAATGTTGTCCAGTTCGTGCTCGGGGATTAGCGAGGGTAGGCAAAAGTTGTCCAATTCGTGCCCGCCGATCAATGTGAGACAATCAGATTGTAGGCTCTCATCACCTGGCAGAGCGGAGTGAACACCAAATAATTCCAAAAGCTCTTCATATGAAAGCAAAGGTCTTCTGAGAATTTGTGAAGTCCAGCTAAATGTCTTGCCCCGATAGATACAACTTCACACCTTATCTACAGGTCCATAGTTTATAAATTGGTCGGTAGCGTAGTTGGTTCAATCCCAACTTCATGTGCTAAAGGTTCTCAGTTCGATCCCAATCAGAGTCAATACATTTTGAGAAGGATCAGCTGATAACCATCGGCTGTTCATTTGTCATTGGGCTATTAATTAATGACACTTTCTAAGGAATAGTCGGCCTTAGTTTGTAACAATAACTACATTCGCTCATCTACACTCATCACACTCATTCGAAATCCATATTCGCCCATATCTTGACGATCGGCGTCTTATGAATAAATAAATAAAAAAAATAAATATAAATAAACATTCCATGAGAGTAGATTATTCGGATTATTCAGTTGTTGACAAAATGTCTGTAACTTGCGATCTACGACCCACATCTGCGACACAGATTTCACGTTGCTTTCAAAATTCGTTATTTAATAACCCTCCTGAGCTTTCCTGCTTGTCAAATTGTTCTCAGATATTCAGGCTTCTTTTGCTTTTTTATTTTCTATCACGTTCTCATCTGTTCTACGTTTTCTAGAAATGGCAGTACCGTAATGTATAATGTAGAATAGATTGTATTGACCTACAACTTAATACAAACGCATACCTACCTGCAAGTACTGTAACGTATTTCATTTCTTACAAATTAAAATCTCACCCATGAATGGGAAAGCGCCGCACTACTTTGAGTGTAGGCAATACCCTCAATACATTTGTGTTGGCGTATTGCGTCTGCGAGGTCACGGCGCACTGACATAATTGTTGATCACTCTATCGTTGCGTACGGAAACATTCTGTTCACTGCCTACTAGTATAAAAGTTTCGACTATAATAAGATAATAACGTTTAATTTATTTTTTTTTTCAATTTTAGGTTATAAAACAAATCTAATTTTGGACCTGCGCTAGTAAATTATTGGGATTAATATATGTAAACGTGGATAATAGAAATAGTATTATTGTTTTACAGACTTTGTGTCTAAAGGTAGATTTATAAATATTGAAAGCTGTTTGCTTACTTTGCGTTTGTGTTTTTTTTTGTTTTTTTATTTTTTACTTTAAGTGAAAAGGTTTTGCATGACCCGAAGAATATGTCTCGAGGTAGCCGTTTCACAAGCCACTGCTGTTAAGTAGACAGCCGTAAATTATACAGTACACGTACTGCGGCCTAAAACATGCTGATATATTTCAACTTTGCGGTTCATGTTTATTATTACAACTACTTATATTGAACATTATGTTATTTTGAAATGTCCAATTTACTGTGCTATAAGTTCATAATATGACATTTTTATTTAAAATAGTCAAGAATTATTTTTAAAGTTTCACATTTGTAACTTTAAAACATATGGAAATACTCATTTTTTACTAAAAATAACTTATGGCCAACTAGAACATTTCTTTACATATTTAATGACACTTCAAATGTTGCAAAACAATCAATATTACGAACCGAATCGCTGAAATAAAAATCCATGTTTTTGGTATTTTTCGCGAAGGGAACGGTCCCCTTAACCTCACAACCAATTTACAACCTCCACTACTTAGACCTTATGCATTAACTAGTTTGTAGTTAATTAGATTTACCGTAATATATTAAAATAATTATATGTACATCTTTAAGAAATGAAAAAGTTATGAAAATGATGATTTACAATATACTTTCACTCTTTAAAAGTTCAATAAAAAACGCTAAATCTTTAAACTAAATCTCTGGAATGGGCCATAAATGTTTCGTGTTATCGTAGGAGCAAAATAGGTAATGTAATTTACATAATTATCTGACATTTTAGACAGTAATTACACAGGGCAACTGCCGCAGATCGTATGACGTCATGACGTTATCTATCGACCATCGGCAAAAGTGGACGTGCTTGAAGGTAGGAGGTGAAAGATGAGGGGGTGGTTGCGCATGCTGAGGGGAGTTATTGTGTGTGAAGGTCAAAGGACTGTTGAATGAGGAGCTGTAGGTCAGTGGAGTTCACGCCCCCGGCCTCAAGGAGCCAGAGGCGCATGCGCAGAAACATAGATTGATCCTTCGCGCCACCCCCAGCGATGATAGACTTTGGAGAGGGGGGGTTGTACAGCTAAACGTAAATATTTTAAACTTTAAGCGATCGTGTAAATATAGACACTTGACGTAATGATTAATATTAACAAAAATGTGTCTTTCAAGTTTAGACATGCTTTTTTTAAGCCTACTTAAAGAAGTACGAAAGAAATGTCAATTGATCTAGATAGCCTAGAAATCAAAACGCTTTGGAAAGAAAAAGACCTGGGAAAATTTGTGTTTTAAGGTGACACACTTTCTTTAGAAGAAATATAGTAACGGAAATCTAGCATTGTGTTTAGATGAGTCTTCTTATTTGATATACAGCAGTCACGTACTTTTCATGGCTAAGAGTTTTGTCAGCTAATGTAGTTAAGAGCCAACACTACTAATACTAATTTGAACTTGTATGGGTGGGTGAGTCAATACCAACGGGGCGTGTGGGTGGGTGAATACCTCTGTAGTGTATGAGTTGGGTAAATTCCACTGTATATGTATTGATGGGCGAGTGGGTCAGTAAACACTGTACTGGATGTAGAAGTAAGCATCTACACAGTCAGTGAAGACTAATATTCACAACGACTAATTAATGTAATTTTGTAAGAATTATATATAAAAAAAAAAAAAAAAACTATATTCCACATACTTTTAATAAAATCAACAACTATTATATGCCTCCCCATTAACAGTCTTCTCCAGTGAATTAATTTTTGGTAAAAATAATAATGGTGGGCCAAAAACTCTTTTAAAGTAAAAAAGAATTAGAACTTCTTGATATCATATTTTAGTTTTATCCCGGGATTTTTTAAATAAATAACTTACTGTTCTATTTTATATATTTTTAAAATAAGCAAAAAACAGTGAGAAAATATAATATCATAGGGCCCTAGCTGCACCTGTCCGACGAAGCATGTAAAAATTTGAAATCATTTTTAATATATGAAGTGTGAAACATTTGTAAGTGAAGCTAGCTGGAAGAGAGAGTAAACTTGCCACCATTGTTCATCAGACAATGTTTTGGGGAGCAATGGACAGATGATATATAACTAGTCTACAAATATTTGATAGAGTTTCAAGTAGTTTTAAAAGTCAATACCAGCTCAACTGTCAAAAATTAATTCACTGGAGAATGTTGATAGGGAGGCATATAATAGTTGTTGATTTTATTAAAAGTATGTGGAATATAGTTTATTTTTTTTATATATAATTCTTACAAAATTACATTCATTAGTCGTTGTGAATATTAGTCTTCACTGACTGTGTAGATCAGGGGTCGGCAACTATATTTTGGTGGGGTCCAGATATATTAAAAAATAAGTTTGGGGAGGTCCAGGGAAAAAACTAAGCGATACGCCTTACACGCTCCCGTCGAGGGAATCGATTAACGCTCAAATCAATATTATTGATTATTGAATATACAAGTTTGGGTTTTGACTATCATAGATAAATAATATTAATGTTCATAGAAGAGTAACAACTTAAATAACAACAAACCAAAATATTCAAAACATTGTAATATCTGATTTCAAAAATGAGCTAAAACCCTAACATATCCTAAATAAGAAGGTCTACTAGATTTACCTCTTGCAGAGAGTTACTAAGTTTCCCACTTGCAATGCACTTGCAATGGTGAATTATGCATTGCTAAGATAGTAGTTACGCATTCTTTTCTTTGATTTACTTTGCAAGCCTCCTTTCTTTGCCGACCATAGCCGTGGCCCCCTCAGTTGGCAGAGACACCATTTTATCGTAACTAATGTTTGATTCCAGAACCAGGATGGCATGAAGTCATCAACAGTCTGGAATACATTTTCTCTACGAGTCTGGCCTTTAAATGGCAAGACTGCAAGCAATTCATAAAATCTCAACAAAATAGACATTTGTTCGTCAACAATATCACATGATTCATTTAGTGCTGTGGCGTAGCAAGGCGCCTTTCATAGATGTTCTAGCAAACTCCTTTTATCGCCTGCAGCCAATATTTCGGTTCTTCTTGTATTGCTTTTAGCCGACAATGACCTTGAAATGTGCCAACAACATCCTTTTTATCTTCATACGGTCTCTCCTAGCATACATTATTTTACTATCTCAGAGTTTTAAAATGGCTTCTGATGTTTATTGAGCGTCCAACATACATGCAAAGCTGAGAATGTAGATTTTCCTTGCTCGCTCAAACTTCGAACTAGTACGGATGTATCATTCTTCAAGCTCCTTTCTTACTGGATATATAATTATAAGATAATGTTATAAGATGAAACAAACTCTCCAGTAAATAATTTTTTTTAATTTCGTTAGGCCTTTCGGTAACAAATTTACCATCTTCATACACACAAAGTGTGTTTGTAGTTTATTTTTTTGTAAAAAGCTAAATATTACTTGAAACTTTCTTGGCGAGCTTCACTTCCCATAGGAAAATTTTGATGAAACTGCTAATGGTTCGTTTCATGCCTCTTTAAATTCGTACTTTTATTATAATATGAGCGATAGTTTTATTGCATAATAAACAAACTGGAACAGCGTGTCAGGTCTATCAGGAAGCGTAAAACAATACTGATCATTCGGTCAAAAATTTATATTTTCACTATCAACTTTACGCTTTTTATGATCCATATCGATAAAAAATATAAATCAGGAGCAGCGACAATAATTACTAAATAATTTGATGTACAGTACTAATGAGGCTGGGCAAGCTAAGATACGGTGGTATTGTCAACTCGACGGTGACAATCAAACTTAGGAAAAGGGTTTTTAAAATTATATTTATAATTTATGTGATTGAGATATTAAAATATTTTTGGCGGTCCAGCCTTTGACCTTCCGCGGTCCGGACATGGACCGCGGTCCGCCAGTTGCCGACCGCTGGTGTAGATGCTTACTTCTATCACATTTTTGCATTACTAAAGCATATTTTTTAAAACTTTTTTTAATTTCACGTGCCATTGCATATAGGTTGCAGGCTTGTGTAGGCCACAGGCCTGTGCACGAATAGGTTCAGTTAGGAATTAATCATTGATGACACAGTCTACTGAGCCAACAGGCTGGTATTTGGTTTTTATTTCAGTATATTTTGTTATTTATTTGAGTGTATTAATTCATAATTATTTGTTGCTTGCAGTCATTATTATTAAATAACAACAAAACTAAATAATGTATACTTATTTGCCATTATGTTTGTCAAAAGTAAATAAATAAAAAACTCACATACAGAGGCGTCCACATTTTATCCCAGTAAATTAGCTATTAATGAATGGTACTTTCTGAGCTAAGTCAGTCGAACTCAGTGACAAGACTACACAGGCCATCCATAATCATCCTACAGTCAAGCAGACATTCATGTTTGCCTTGCTCACAAGCTATGTCAGCGACTCTCTATCAAATATGAATAGTATTATAAACAGCAAATTTTTAAGTATTTAAGACTTGATGAAATGCAGTGGTGATCATAAGTAATTTTGTTGGTATCTTGGGTTAAGTATGCAGAAAATTATCAGTTTTGACTGAAATAACTTCACAAAAATGTCACAATATTTGTTGTTCTGTGCTATAATTTAATTGACTCATAAAGAATTGCTATTTTAGAGATTTTTTTTTTGGTTTGGCTCAGAGGCACTTGTGGTTGATAGACTTTTTTTAAAGCATATTTCACCATACCCAGACCCTTTGAACAACCAGATTAGTTCTCCCCCCCACCCCATATACAAAACTTTTTCTTTAAAATAAACTTCACCCGCCAGTTGACATGGGCCTACAGACATGTTCATCAAATTTATTCAACAAGTGAATTACCGACCGCTGGCTCAGTGGGGATTCGAACCTTGGACCTTGCCTACCGCAGTCACTGAGCCACCACGTCAGCATATAGTGTTGAGCCACCACTGAGGCACTGTTGATTTAGTGTTTTAATTATTAATTAATTAATTATTAGGTGGTCTACCTAACCAGAACGTAACATGGTATTTTTGTGTTCTAGATGGATGACGATGACGACGAGGAGGTGGAGACAAGTGATGGCGAGGAGAGCCAGGGGCCGCCCAAGTCCAACCCCTGGCACCGCACAGGTACCACCGCTGCCACCCTTACCCGCGACCAGTACCACCACTACTGCGACACGGCGCTAGAATGTACGCTGCCCCCTCAGAACGCCGTTCGCCTTATTGCAGGCTGTCAAATTCTCTAGCATGCTTTTTCTTGCTCGTTTCTAGTGTTTCTACTTAAACTTTTAAAAACTACCTAGCATGCTAGTGTTTGTCCCTTGTTGGCTATTCTTATTATTTTATTTTACTAGTCTTTTTTGTCACGAATGATCACGTTATGGCTAATCAAAAATATCAAGTAGTACGTAGTCGGTTTTGTTCCTTTAGTCATGATTTACAAGTAATTTTCACTATAAAATATCTTGGATCTGTACTTAAGGATTGCAGTTTACTTTTGAATCGGGAAAATTAAATCAAACCCACTAAACCACTCTGATAATGGATTTTAAAAATATTTTATTCTCGCTAAACAATTTGAATAAGTTTCAATTGTTGATTTTCTCTGGCAATACAAGCAACCAGAATCAAGTTATTTTATATTTTTAACCACTAGAAAATCTGTAAAATTTTAATAAACACTGAGTATTATTTTTTTTAATTTTGTTAAATACTGATTTTTTTTGTTGATAAATAGGTTAGTTGTTAGTATAACATCTAATAATAATTAAATTGTTTACAGTCTGTTCTGTCAGCTGTAGCCACTGGTGAATTAGAGAGCCCTAATACTTCAAGTCTAGGGGTTATAGCCATCTGAACGGATGTAACAGTTAAAATCCATTTATTCATAATTAATTGCACTAAACTTCTCTTTCTCCAGTTTTAAATTGAAATTAGGCCAGTTGATTTATAAACAAAAACATAATAATGTAACATATTTAATGGCAGAGACAAACAGAGACAATACACCTTTCACCTATGATTGCTATCTCTGTAGTTGTGTTTGAAAAACTCAACAGATAATGATAAATTACGTAAAGTGTTTATATGAATTGTCAAGAGCAACTTTATGAGAATGAGTATGGCACTTTCAGGGGTGGGAGAGGGAATTTTCTTTTGGTTTTACATACTATTAAAGAATGTAGCAACAAAAAAGTTTTCATTTTATGTATATGTGGTATTAGTTTTATTTTCTTCGATTGGTCATGATTTTGTTGTCATTTCAAAATCTAAATTATATCCAAATGCAACTAACCTATTTATTTATAACTAAAATGACTGAAATTTCTGGTTGCTTTTTCTGAGGTGGCAAGTTTAGTACATCCTGCGTGACTTAAATTTAGAATAAACTCTGTTCCTTATTATTAGTGTGTGTTATTATACATAAATTATAAAGAACGACTTCTCTTACTGTTTTTAATTTCTTTGTTTACTTTGATACTTAACAGTTTTATGCATTTTCAGTCAGAAAATCTTCTAAAACTGTCTTTCTCTTTCAGAGTTTCAACAAAAATATGTTCATTCATTTTTTTTACATTTAGAGTGGTTTTTAATACTTTTATGCTATTTTAAGTGTTCTTATTTGTTTTTGTTAGTTTGTGTATGATGTGAAATATTGTTTTGAGGTATTGTGAGTGTGCCAGAAGAAGTGAATTTACTTAATTTGAGAACAATAAAATCAGACTAAATAGCAAAAGTTGTATAACATATTGCAATACCAATTTTACTAATCATAATTAACTATTCCTATTTAATTAATCATTAATTACTGTTATAGTTACTATGTATATATTTTGTCACATTGTTAAATAATATGATCTGTATATAATATAGTAATCACACTTGAAACTGTGTATTATTTTAATAAACATTTTATTATGTAATAAAATAGTTTTCATTAGGATGATCCCTCTTCTTTATTTTCAATTATAATATTTAATGAATGCATTTAACATATAATTCAGCATGTGCATTTCTGTCCTTTTCATGGAGTAAATGTTTATATTTGTACTTTTATATATTTAGATCAGAATAAAAGTATGTATTTCTTGTTCTTTTTACTGATAATTAAGTTTCGTTGGTTTAAATTTTTCAACAACAACAAAAACACCAGATCAAAAGACTAGGTTGATAATAGTCATAAGAATTCAATATAAAAAATGTTAAAGGACCGCTTTTATGAAATAGCTGTATTAAAATTGAAGATCGTCAAGTTGAAGTGTTTGGACTGAAAATGGCGAGCGAATGTAGAAATATGACGGGGAAATTTCTAAGGTGAGCAGCAGAAAGCTTGAGGAGGTGGTGGAGCTTTAACTTAACAGACCATCATTGGAAGATCAGTAACAATTTATTACATAGATTCAATGTCATGCACCAGAATGTTTTAGATATTTAGACTCACTTCTTTCCATTAAGTTCATATTTGATTTTAGTTAGAGATGTCAATTGTTATTTCTTTTTTTTTTTTTGTGCACGAAACTTTGATTTTAGCCTCATGGAATGTTTGCTTTTCATTTATTTCTGTAAACATCAAACAATAATTGGTTGCCTAGTTGTTGAAATGGTTTCCCTCTTATAAAAATTATCTGTTACATTTGAAACAATCTTGTTAAGTAATTTTTTTTCAGATCTCTCCTTACACTTTCCTGTTTCAGCCTTCAAAAACACCAAACTTTGCACCAATTGTTTTTAAGTTGCTGTGGATTAATAATGTACAGATTTTTAAAGTGATTGCTGCAATATTAATATTGTTGCATAACAACTATGACAAAGAAAATGTAGAGAGCGAGATAGTAGTTGCAGAGTGATAAGGGAGCTGATAATAGAATATTTCTGACCCAATTTTTTCAAAGTTAAGAAATAGTATATTAGGAGAGACATGGCATCAGCGAACTTATCCAAGAAGACAAGGCACCTAATACCTTGCAATAGTGAACAAATAACAAAACAAAACATGAGACAAATGTTCAGTGCCACTGGCACTTTTTTCAGGTTAGTAGAGAGTCTCTGAGAGATTTTTCTGAGGAAAGTGCCAGTGTTACAGAAAATTTGTCTCATGTTTTGTTTTGTTATTTGTCACTATTGCAAGGTATTAGGTGACTTGTCTTCTTAGGTAAGTTATCTTTTAACCTAACCTAAAAGTTGAGAAGTTCTATCTCACAAGTTTTAAAAATTATTGCTTGTTTTGAGTGACACCAACTGAGTCAGTCATATATAAGGCGTAATAGAGTTAACATTAACAACATAGATAAATTTTTATATAAAGGTTGCCAGATAATCAAGATGTTTATAGTAACAAAGCCAATATTCCACTATTGAATGTGTTGTTTTTGAAGCAGGAAACTGAAAGCAAAAGGGACATTTGTAACAAAGTAAATTAATTTTAAAATATTACCATTCTAAGGATTAATGAGCAGCAATCAAAAACTACGCTTTTTATATATTTTTGAAGCTTTTTTATTTTGTTTGTTCATTTAAATACTTTATACCAAAAATAAGACTACAAAATAATAATAAAAACTCAAAATGCAATTTAAAATTACTATAAATTAAGGATAACTTAACCAAACATTTATGTATTATGTTGCATATCCATTGCTGATCAATAGAATCATTCAAGTTTTTATTGTATTCATATACTTATTTGCTATATTGCAGGCTATCTTATGTGCCTTCTCAAACATGAGAATATTATGTATCTTTTACATGGAATTTCGTTAAACAAAAATATTATAAAGTTTCATAATGCAATTCCAGAAATTGAGTTATAACAACTTAATAAGACCTAAAATAGGGTAGAATGAATTTAATATTCCTTGAAAATGTAAACACAAGTTTATAAAATAATTAATCGTGTATGGTATTTTTGTTCCTTTTTTGCAATTCTATTCTCTACTAAACTAAACAAAAACAATATTCACACAAAAATTGTACGTAATTACTCTTAAAAATTCTTTCTTAGACTTAAATATAGTAACCATACCATCAGAGGATCTTTTTCAAGAATGCCTCAAAGGTTAAGCCTGTGTTGAGGTTCCTCATTTACAATCAAATTAAATGCCTAAACTGTTATATTTACGATATATCCTAGACTAAAAGAATCTCACTGAAACTTAAACATAGAATATACGATTTACTATCTCTAAGTTAACACAAATCCTAAGATAAAAGAATAAATATACAATTGTTAAAAATTAAAAGGAGGGAGGTATTAAATTCTAGAGATCTATCTCCAATATCAGTATCAGCTTATCCACTGAGTTTAAGGGTTGAAATTGTAATTATAGAGATCTATCTCCAGTATCAGTATCAGCTTATCCACTGAGTTTAAGGGTTGAAATTGTAATTATAGAGATCTATCTCCAGTATCAGTATCAGTTATCCACTGAGTTTAAAGGTTGAAATTGTAATTCTAGAGATCTATCTCCAATGTCAGTATCAGCTTATCCACTGAGTTGAAGAGTTGAAATTGTAATTCCTTCTAAAATCTATTCTCCCTTTCAGTGGATTAATTATTATAATAAATATGTCCTGCCATAAACACAGTTGATTATATGTGGTTTTCCAGTAATAAAACTAGATTGACTTAATTTTAGTTTAGATTCTTACTCACACTAATGTTGTCTAAGAAAGCCTACCCTCATCTGTATTACATATTTAGTTAACATAGAGAACTTGTTTACTAAAATGCTTGTAGATCATAACAAAGAAACAATTCATCATTCACTCTGTCTAAATAGATAACCATTTTCGATAGAGGGCAATTCACAAATTTGGTCGATTTAAAATTGTTGGGGTAAAGGTTTAGTTCGAGTGGTCTTCATAACAATACTATCTTTAGAATTTAAAAACATGTGTAGTTTGTTGCTTAACTTCATTATTATTTAATTTTGTTGTTATACTATAAACAATGTAATATTTGAACAAAGACGAAAAGTACACATAGGACAAATAGCTTTACATATTATAACCGTTAAATGTTAATGAAATATCCGTCAGGTGCTTTGAAAAATTGACTGAATTTCAATGACTGGGTAGTAAGGAGTTACAGAGAACAACCGATTTTATAGTAAAATTTTGTTGTACTCTGTGGAACCTTGACTATCCACCCAGTGACAATAATTGAAACTGAACCATTCAATCTTTAAGAATCAGGAGATGTTTGTAACATAGAATATTTGTTCCATGTTTTGTTAAATGTTTATTGCATGTGAAATGTGGACTTGTCTTATAAATATTCATTGTTTATTGTAAATTTTTGAAATTACAAAAAAATATTTCTATTATTAGACATAAGAATGTCATAAAGTTTAAAAAAATTATTTTTAAATATTTAATTTTCATAAAGTGACATTATTAAGTTTACCATTGACTATATAAACAAACATACTGTCCAAGGCAATGCATGTGCTGCTATCTAATGGTGACTGGTTTCAAAAAGTTCTTGGACGACTTTTGTATTCCTAGCTCAGCAAAAAGTCACTTCAGCATGTGCTAGTACGAGACAGAGAGAGAGAGATATTGGTTGGTGGGTGGGTATGTGGGTGAGTGAGAGAGATGGCAGTACTTGTGAAAACTAAACATGAATTAATTTTATCAAACAGGAAAAGCGGCATTACAGGGCCCATATGAGCTGACAGTCTTCTTGTTTCTGTAGTCAATGGTTTTACTGAAGTTAATTCTGAATTATTGAATCCTCCAACTTTGTTCAATTTACAACCATTAAAGATGATTCACTGGTTTTTCCTTAAAACATAATAAACCTAAAGTTATCTTTCAAACTGTCTGATTTTGGTTACAATATACAAAACAAGATCATTCAGTGATCTTACTTAGTAAAATAAACTTGTTATGTTGGATGTAACATTGAACATGACAAACTATTTAAAATCAGCGTGCAAATACAAAATAGGAATCTGTTTGTAGATGGGAATCTGATGTATAACTCACGAGGTTTACCAAGGCACTTGGCCAGGCGATGCACAGTAGATTAATTGGAATGGGGGGGGGGGGAGCTGCAGAGTCAGTGTGTGCCATATAATAAATAAAAATAGAAAATAAAATCATCTGAAATTGAAATTGTTGTTTACAACCTGATTTAATCTTGTTGTTGTTAATAGATAAATAATTGTAACAATCACTACTAATTAACTAATAAATGACGCATTAAAATTTTTTAATTTATTTGTTTATAGATAAATTGATTACATGATTTTGAGATATAGTGATTAAAAACTTTGGAAAGTCATTTTAGTTTGACCGCCGGATACCCATTACGTATGCAAAGATAAAAATGCAGTTGTTAGTACAAATCATCAAAATATTGTTTTCCCACCCTGGACTATTTTTTTTTACATAATATGGCATATTTGAAGAAAAAAGTGATCCTGAATTGTTTGCAAAATATGCATATTTTTAGAGTTATGCTTTTTTTAAACTTGTCCAAAAGTTATCATTTCATTTCAAACCAACATAACTAATAAACTATTGGGTTTTGGCAAAAGTACAGCAGAACTTTTCACCTTAAAATAAGTTTTTTAGTGAAAATATTTCGATTTCAAAAGTAAAAATTGTAATTAAAAAAATTTTGTAGTTTATTTCCGTCATTAGCATGAAAATTAAACACATTTTTTTAATTGTAAATACATAATTTTCCGATAAAATATACTATTTTTAAATGAAATTTTCTGTTGGAACTCGTGCCTAAATCCAATAGTTTAATAGTTATGCTGGTTTTAAATATTGAAGTTATGTCTTTTTGACAACTTCATAACTAAAAAAATAAGCATTTTTGGCAAATAATTCAAGGATCAATTTCATATTAAAATATGCCATATTGTATAGTAAAAAAAAGAAAAAATAGTCCAGCGTGGGAAAATAATATTTTTTGGTAATTTGTATTAACGTAATTAAAACAAATTGTACTACTTTTTGTGATTTTGAACAATCATGTTCAGATTCAGCAAACAAAAATATGTAAAAAAATGACATCTTTGCATGCATAATGTGTATCCAGCATTTGAACTAAAATTACTTTCCAAAGTTTTGAATCACTATATCCAAAATCGGTGACTAGTAGGGAAAAACGTATAAGTACATTTCTTGTGGACAATTATACAAGCTACAACTTTTTTTACTATTTTTTCATAAAACTTACATTTTATGATAAATTTGAAAAAAAAACTGTTTTTAATGACCTTTGACCTTGAATAAAACTTTTAGCACATGCTTTATCGATTAGGATTGTTGACATATTTTTGCAATGCTGAGTATATGATCTTTGCCAATTGTCAGATGTATCAGAGTTTTTGTTAGTTCAAATTGTAAATTGACTTGATTAATTGGCCTTCATTCCTTCATTGATATCTCAAGGAACTTTCTTGACAAAATAAATCTTTCTTACAATTACATCAATGCTTAGAACTGTCTGCTGTATTTCTTAACTAAAAGCAGCAATTCTTTGATAATGACTTTTCTTTCTATATAAACTTTGTAAGTGAAAGGACCAGTAAACATAAACCAATAATATGAGTCACATAGTGTGCTGTCTATTATAAGCAAAGTTCGCTACAGTGAGGTCCGTTATAATGAGGCTTATCTATATATTAATCTTCATTAAAAACTAAATATGTTCTGGATGAAACATCTTCATTTACCAACTTCATGTACAGTTTATCATAATGTGATATAATTCAGAGAAGTGTATTATGAAAACACTGGCAAGACGCCACCAAATTTACCACATATTTGTAATTTACATCTTGTATAGAGCTTTGTTGACAGTTGAGAATAGCGTCAAAAACTTAAATAATTCCTGTTAAAAATAAAAAAACCGTTGAATATTATATCCAGCCATTAATTTCATAAGTATATGTTGTTAAATTTCTCTCTGTAGTCTTATTTAGGTTTTGTTTAGGACACTAAAGTAGGCTTGCCTTTTTAGATATTCCTTTGGTAATTCTTGTAAAATAACAACTTTGGTAAGCCGTGGAGATATTTGAAGGCCTCTGGCCTTAAAAGTAATCTTGTTTTCCTACCATAAAATAAACCTAATAATTCTGGCACTTGCCCTATTGTGATAAACGAACCAGTTTAGTCTTAGTTATTTAAATAGTTTTTATAACTGTATCTAATGTTGTATTATTTGTGTGTGCGTATTGTGTAGTTACAGGTGTTTATTATATTATTTGTTTGTCCTTTAGCCTACGACCTGGCAACACAGTGTCCCAGTCGACGAGCCTCCATGCGTCGTCACACCATTGTTGTGTGTGAACCTTCCAACAGTGGTTCAGTATCAGTGCCCCAGTCTCGGCCACTGTCCCGACAGACAGCATCAACTCCCAGCGACGAGTCCATCGCAGGCACAATTCCAGAAATGTCCTGGTCACGCAGCTCTTTGCAGGATGACCTTCTCCATTCGGTAAACAGACTTTTCATTGTAATAAATAAATGAATTAATCTATTCTATTAAAAACGTAGAAAACCGAAATTTTATAATTAATATTTGTATATTTCTTACTAGAATCTTTCATAAATATTTATAAAGGTAGGCCGAAGTAATCAGAAATCTGGTGACTTTGCAGATTGGTTTCCGGCCAGCAGGAATCTATTATCTATAAGACCAAAATTAAATTTACTAAAATAAAGTAAAGACAGCTCCACTGGTCGCCCTTTAAATGGTTCGTTCATTAGCCGATTAAAACAGATGAAAGCTTGATAAACTCATTAGTAACGCTTAATGCGGATTGCTCAGTTTTTCCAATTTGTTGTGCTTTTTTTTGAACTAATTTTGGAAAATATAAAAAATTTGTTTTCATAATATATGTACTTCAATATTAAAAACTAGAATATTCTAACAATTCAACATTCTTTGAGACAGTACCTACAAAATGACAAATAAAACACAAATTTTATCAGAAAAATATGTTAAAAATCTGCTTATCAATTTAAAATTGAACTTAATGAGAATAGATCCAGGATGGATCACCACTAAAAGACTATCACCACCGTACATGTATGGGTGGGCGGGTGGGTCAATAACTTTATAACAACTTTATTATAGTAAATTATCTTTTGTGAATCCCTCTGGTCTGAGGAAGGTGAGCGTGGTTCACCGAAGTCGATCACCATAATATTTGTGCATTTTGTACTTGTATTGTAGTATATTTGTGCATTTTGTGCTTATATTGTAATACATTTCTGTTGTGTGAAGTTTACTTGTACTGTACTATTAACTTAACGGTTAATAGTACAGTACATGTCCCACACACACAACACACATATTCCCCACACTGTCTTTGCGATATAGTAGTTTTGCAAAAACAATACAGACTTTAGAATGTCATCTCACTGCTTTTTTATACTTCTTGCACAACTACGCATATAGAAAAGTTTTTGACACCTCAACTGTTTAAATTGGTCAAGAAATAAGGGAGGGTTGCGTTATAACAAAGACACCCATCTTACGATAAAAGAATTTGAAGTGGTATATATTTATGATAATAGCCTGATTTCAGAACTTGTAGCTAACCGAGATTAAGGTAAATGTATTTATTGGTTTTGAGAGTGACAATTTCCTCAAGGTAAATCAGCTTAAAAATTGTATCGATGGTGATTGATTTTGTTAAGAACGGCGTTACACACTATATGTGCAGAGGAATCTAAGGGCTAAAATTACCAGCAATATTTCCATTGACATGAAATTGATTGCAAGAAGCCTTTTCATAGGCAGGATCGTGTTTCTTGACTAGCCTGTTCACCCCCTGCCCCCAACCTGTCTCTCCCCACAAATGACTCACTCCTCCCACCGCCACCCACCTACTTTAGTCACACAGTTTCACTTCCTATTCTACCCATTCAATGCCTATCACTATTGCTAAGGTTAGTTCATTTAGCTTATTTGTTCATATTGTTTTTGTAAATGTCATTAGTTTTTTATTTTAGTAATATTTTTTGCAATACTTTACCAAGTAAAATCTAAAATCATTGTAGTAACAAACATAACCTCAATTTTGAGGTTATCTTGTTTAAAAAACAGTAAAATGCCCTCAAATACGATTTTAATTAGCAAATTTTTGTATTTTGTTCATGATAGCCTTGTGCAACTAGTATTAAACAATCATTAGTGCTGTGGAATTTCAAAATATTTACATTTTCTTAGTAATAAATAATATAACCTTTTTGTCTTAATGGATTAAATCAAAGTTTAGTTATAGGTTAATTGATAATAAGTTAAATTTAATTTTTGTAGCCTATACAAATAAAAAAAGTTCGATAGATGAAGCATTTGTGTTTCTACAAAATTGGCCGTGTTTAATGTATCTAAATGTTGTAGTTATTAATTAAATTATGTTGTCGAAGCATTAGATTCTTATTAAAAAGCCATTATTGCTTTATATTAAACTCATAAATGCTGAAAATTTACCCTACAGTAACTGAGTAACTTCAACTTGTTTTGGGGGAGCCGTAAGCTGTATGAGGCCTAAGAAGAATTTCTAGCCTAAACTCATGAAACATTTTTTGTTTTTTGTTGTTTTTTTTAACTTATCTGTAATGTGCTATTTTATTCACAACTAATTGAACAATGTGTGGTACATTTTGTAAACAATTTTATATTTTAACTGTTGTTGACAAATGTAGTTAGCAAGTATAAACAGTATTCTTCTTGCTAAATGGTTTAAATATAGTAATTTCAGGAAATAAACTGAGTTATATACATTACTTGTTAAAAATAATATATTTACTGGGAATACAAACTTCACATATTACATGAAATCTAAACAGTTTTACATTTGTTATAGTTTCAAAGAGCCTCAAACATGTTGTAATAACACAGTAGTGTTCTAATAAACAGCACCAGGGAATCTTTAAAATTGTAATGTCATAAATCTCAAATGTAGATCTATTAATTGAATAAACCATTAATTATATACAATACATTTATTATTGAACAATACAATTCATAATATAATTTTTAATCACCTGACTTTTTCAAAATTTCATTCATAACTTATATGAAAAAACTTTAAAACAAAGGATAATTCACTTAACAATATAAATGTTATTGTCGACATGCTGACCCACACTAACAGAGTTGCTGATGTCGGGCATTCTCTTTGTTCATTGTTAATTCCATTACACCTTCACTCACATCACCATTGGCTGTCATAGAAATGTATAGAAGAGTTGGTTAGTGGTATTTGTATTTTTTAACAATATGAGTGTCTGTTATCTGCAACCGAGGGAGACTAACGATAACCTGTTGATGGGAATTTGACGAACACATCGCATTTGATCAAATATCCATTAGAGGTTTAATTAAGTTTCTTATTCTTTTTTAGTTTTGTTAATTTCTTAGATCATTGCTCATTTGTTTACAGAAAACGTGGCAGGAGGAGTGTCTTTCCCTGACACTAGAGGAGATTGTTCATATCCGCAGCGTGTTGACCAAGGCTGAGCTGGAGAGTCTGCCCGTAGAAGGACATGTCAAGGAGGATGCTGAGAAACGGAAGGTCAGTCATCCTTTTATTTCAGTAGGACTCCTATTGATTTAAAAATTATTTTTTAATGATAACTAAAGAGGTTGTAGCTAAGAGGTTAAGGCAGTGGCTGATAACGCAGCCAGTCTAGGTTCGATTCCCAATGGAGATAGTAACAGTTTTTGCTCTGTGCTGCTCCTGTGATTCAGAAACCACGTAAAGCCGATGGTAGCCAGGTTAAGTGTTAAAGAAGGCTTCTTAGCCTAAACTTTGCTTGGTAGAATAAGAAATTATTTTTTTTCTTAGCTCCTGTAATATAGGTCAAAACATTCATTATAATGTTACAATTTTAAATGTAAGTAGTATATTTAATTTGTCTATGGTGCTCATTCACTTATATATGTATGGGAAAGAACATTTCTAGCAAAAGCATTAATTTTGTAATAGTTTTAATGTTAAAAAAAATAAAATAGTTAGTTTTTATTTAAAATAAAAATGTGGATAAAAATATCTTCCTTCACAGTGTTTTTTTTTTTTTTTTTTTTACCTTTAACCCTAAAACTGGCAAACATCGATTATCGACGTTCAAAAGTTGTTTGTGAAGTGGCAATCGTCGAAAATCGACGTTTAAAACATCGTTTTTTCCAAGCGCTTTAATTTTAGGTAAATATTATTCAGTTGCATTATATATCATATCACCGTGTACAGCGAGAGTCAACCTTATTTTTAGTATCTTTGATGCCTTTGGAATACCAATGAATAACATATATATGAATAACAGTATACATAGTTGTGCTATAAATTGAAATTTGCGTTTTGTGCGCTTGTGAAGTTTTATGATTCTGAAGGCTTCATTTATGGTTGTAATCCTAATAAATATTATATTTTTGAAAACTAGACAAAATTTGGAAACTTTTGGCTATCTTGGATTTTTCCTCCCTTTTTTATTATTATGAGTTTACATCATGGTCTCCCCACTTTATAAACTAAAACTAAAAAAAAAAATTTATTTGAGTGTAAAAAAAAACCTTTTTTTGATATGGGGCTTTTACTTGCTAAACATGAATATTATATGGGTCTTAGTGAATACAATGGTAGTACAATTACCTCATTTGGATAATATTTGTATTTTTAGTGATTTTTTAAAAAAAACCTTGCAAAACGCCTAAAAACGGCCGCCACCACAGAGAAATATGACCGCCAGTTCGAGGGTTAACCATTCAATTGATGCCTTTTCCACCCTCGTCAAACCTCCAGACTGCAATTTGTAGTCATTACCTTTACTAGACTTCCTACCTAACAAATGCAATTGAGCTGACGAAGTTGCTGGTGGGGAAAGATTCGCACATTCCCCCTCATTCTGTTATTTGGAACAGCTGATTTAGTTGTGAGATTTTGTGTGGCCCAGCGGTGGAGTGTCGTCCACTAGCTGGTGCTGGCTAATGAATGAATATTGGATCACACTTAGTTCAAGTTATTGTTTTAGTGGCCTCTTGCGCTGAATATACTTTGTTGTTTCTTAAGTGCTAGTGTTTGGATGGTGAAGAGTGGTTATATACACTGTTTACATTCTTTTGTTTACAACAGTTTAAAATAATTTACTAGTATGTACAGTTAGTTTTGGTTTTATTTTTCAATCTAAAAATACAATATACACATCAATAAACAAAATAAGCATTATGAATGTTTATTCATTATGATATAAGCACCCTACCAAAAATATATTGAATTTGCTTAAAAACTTTATTTTATTGTATTGTCTGTGTCTAAAAGTAGGATTTGGTGTTAAAAAAGTGATAATTTGAAAGTAATGTGTATTTGATGTACAAATAATTATTAATTTGTATTAAATAACAAAATTTTACCATAAAAAATCAGGTAGACTTTACTACAGTGCTATAAAACAAATATTCTTGATTAATAAAACTGTTTAAGGACTGTATTTTATATATCTACATAGCCTACTGATATTAAAACAAATAGGTTGCTAATCCTCAAGTGCCGGGTTGAACACTGTTTAGTACTAGGTATTTTCATGGTGCCATACAGTTGCATGAACACTTAAAAGATGTATATAGTATATACTGTATAACATTACATATTGTACAAAGTCACCGTAACAACAAATTAAAAAGCAAAAATTTACACAAATTACCTGTGGATCAAAATGGTGTAAAAATCATAAAAGAAATGTATCATCGCCGCACATATCAAATAATACTTTTATGCCGTAGTTACAACATAAAATATTAAACATATTTATTTACCTTTAGGATGAAGCAAATCAAAAATAATCATATTACTCTCTCCAGAGGTAATGCATTTGTATGATTTATAGCTGCATGCTTCTTAGTTGACGCAAATCTATGTTGTTTATCAATGTTTGCATTGGAATTGTTTTTTGTAGTTTCCTAAAATAAATAAATATACATATACAAGAGAATTATCTTTCTTTTCACAAAAATGATTGAAAATTAGAAAAAAATCTCTTATGAATTTTTTTGAACCTCCAGTATTGGGTTGTTATAAGTATTAAACTTACAAACAAATAACAACATAAAATTAATATTTAAAATTTTATTTGGACGAGGCCTTTCTTAGATAGAATATAGATAAATTATACAAAGATAACTATAAACGATGCCATTTAAAATTACAGAAGCCTATCATAACTTAGGCTACGAAGCTAATGTCCTTAAAAAAAATACAATAGGCCTAGTAAAACTGTTAAAACATTTATTGACATACGACCAATTAATTACTGTTTGTATAATTTTTGAACTAATCAATATTGTATTATTTACCATTAAAATAGGGGTGTTAGATTCAATCACTTCAAACACTGTAATGGTTGTTTGTAGCCTAGTTGTCTCTTTCTTTAAAAATTCAAGCTGTTCTTTAGTTGTAACCATGTCTGCTAATCTCGTTAGTTCACATTTTAGATTTATTATTTCATCCTGTAACTTTAAACTCGAACTCGTTGTTGGAATATCTTTGAATCTCTGACAGAATTTCTTCATTTGAAGATACATCAACAATTAAGATTCTTGGGCAAGAAAATCTCAGATTCTTCTACAATACTAATTTTTAATGTTTTTGCTACTACATGAATGTGTTTACACATATTATTTTTGATACTACTTTTCACGCATGAGCAAAGAAACACATGAAAACACAAATTACAGTTGGAGCATTGCAATTTTCCTCTTGCATTATGAGGTCAAATACTTTATCTTTCCATAAGTTAAGAATTGCATTTAATGTTTTATCAAGCATACGAATGTGTTTTCCTTTGAGGTAGCAGTACGTTAGAACTTTGTTAACATTTTCTATGGCCATATTAGTATTGATTTTCGCTCTCTTGCTTTCTGTTTGTTACTGCCATCTTGATATTTGAACGATTTACATGTTAAATGTAAAGTGGTTTCATTTGTTGAAAATAAATAAATAGGATATAAATATTTGGCCTTAATTAACAGGCTATTTTGATTCACTCTTCACACATCCTAATAATAATATGCAATTATGATTTACTTGGTCATTAATATGCTATATTAATTCAAAACAAAATTTCGTAGCACACAATTAAAGCAATATACCTATATCTAAATTAGACAACAGCAGACGATACATTCTAAACTAAATACCAAAATATTTAGCAGACGATAACAGTTTGTTTTTAATTCAAAACAATTTCGTAGCACACAATTAATCACTCTATTTCTAAATAATAGACAACAGCAGACATGCATTCTAAACTAAATACCAAATATTTAGAAGACAATAACAGTTTGGTTTTATTTAACCTTCTCTCAGCAGTAGACATAAACTACTTTGAGGGGGAATGCACGTGCATCTTCCCCCACTAGAAATTTCGCCAGCTCAATTGCATTTGGTAGGTAGGAAGTCTTAAGGTCTAGTATTCCCTTTGTGTTCCATATCTAACAATTCATAACACATTCTCATAATTGATTTAATGTCATGCCTAATTTTATCTTACATAACTTGAAGCATCATCCCCATGTTTTTCTGCCAGTAAAGCCCATTTCTTCCAAATAAGGTGCAAACCGCCAGCTGCTTTAATAGGTTCAGAAATGTACTACGGTATTGTAAAATATACATTAAGTATATTCGATTTTAATGAATACATTTATTGATAGCGTATTGGTCAAAGCCTTGTTACATAAACTAAAGGTCTCAGTTCAATCCTAATCAAAGTCATAATAAATTTTGAGTGGGATCAGCTGATAACTACCGGCTGTTCATTTGTCATTGAGCTATTAATTGACACGTTCTAAGGAATAGTCAGGCCTTTGTTTGTAAAAATGACTAAATTTGCTCATCTACATTCATTTGAAATCCAAATTCACCAATATCTTGAAAATCAGCGCTGTATTAATATAAAAAATAAATAAATAATTTCAGTAGATAAATATCTATTTCTCTTGCTATATAAAGGTGTAAATTGTGTTTCAGGTGTGTTTCTTATGTATGAAGACAAGGTTCAGCATATTTGGGCCTTGGGGTCAAATCTGTAAACTATGTAAAAGGACAGTGTGCAACAAGTGCTATTCTAAGGTATGTAGATAACCAGATGTAATAATTGTACATATTTATAATGTGAGATGTATTGCCAGCAATGGCAATCTAATCAAACAATCAAATTTCTTGTTAAAGAAGATTATCATGCCAGATGTTATCTGCTGTTTATGGTGGTGAGTGACTCACATGGAGTTATAACATCAAATTAAGTGTAGCATTATATTTTTTATTTGCTACAGGTTGTTTATAACAGTCTTTTGTTCTTCAATATGTTCAAAAGAAACGTTATTACAATTATATGTTTAGTATTGGATTTTTATTATTTTCCTCACTGTAAAGAACTAATATCAAAAAATTAAAATGTTTACTGTTAATACATTATTTACTATTTTCAAACACCAGTTGTATTATAATACATCTTGGAATATAACGCTTGCAGCAGAGTATGCGTGATTGAGGCTCACTGTGTATGTACTTACTTACTGTTGTGGCCACAGGTACCCCAGGTGGTACTTGACCTCTCAAACATACTGCTTTAACATGTTTGCGCCGATGTGGGTCTCTATTGGCCCATGCGATCATTCAACAGGGATGACGTGGTATACATATGGCCCACGTCTGATATTACTTCTAGCCGCCGTGGGTCTCCAGATGCCCACGCATGAACTTCATTTGAATGGGTGTTTGTAGCTGTGATGGCTGTTTAGAATGACTTTAGTTAACACTTAATGGCCGTCTAGAATACACAAAGAGGTGAAAAAAGTATTACTTAGAGAATAGAAGTTTATTATTAATTAAAGTTGTAAAATATTGTCAATTCATATAAAAAGATGAGACATTCTTTTCCTAATGCCTTTTATTGAAACAATCTCGACATAACATTGAATTTCCAGGATAGTTATCACAGAAAGAATTTACTATGGACGCAGATCCATATGGGCCTCTAATGCCACACAACAGCCAGATGTAATATGTTATTACAATAGGCCGACGTGGGCCACTAGAGGCCCATGATAAAAAATGTGAAAAACATCAATTAATTTTTGCTTTAATTTTTTAATTATTGTGTGTTATATAACTCATCAAAATACATACTTTAACTCAAACAAAGATATAAACATCGGTTTTTTGACAAACACTTGTAAAATGCACATGTGAAGTAAAAAGATCGGCAAAATGGCAGGCAAGGCACCAAACCTTTGGGTGTCTTCTGCCTTTCAGGTTGTTCTCCAATACTTTCTTTCTTAAGGAGCTGTCCTCTTTTCTTAAAACATGTCCTACCCATCTCATGTTTCTAGTTTGTACTTCAGCTACAATATCTGGTTCTGTACAATGTTTGGGAGATTGTAGGCGATAGGTTCCATGCTCGGTCCTCTTAATACCAACACATAAATGAGAAGTCTGTGGTGTCCATGTCGGATGGTAGTCAGGGTTCGGATGTTGTGTAGGGTAGAGAACTAAGTGTCAGACTCATCAGTTAGCTGTAAATCAGACCAACACTATGTTGCCCTGGCTGTTGGGATACTAATAAATTGTAGTTAGTAACCAGACTACACTCATCCAAAACTCATATCATCATTCATATTTGCCTTAAAATACGCACAACGTTGTGTGGGCATCTCATGAGTAAGTAAGTAAGTAGATGTATATAGCTCCTTCAGTTCCCACTTGTGATTTACTCTCCATTCTCCATTTTTGTGAATCGGTTAATTTATTTTCCTCAATATTTTATTCTCACTTTAATCTTCTTTTCAGTTTTTTATTACTTAATGTATAATTTTCAGAACCATACATAAAAACTGGCCTGATACAGTCATGTATATCCTGAGTTTTGTTTTTTGAGATAGTATCTTAGAGCTCAGTAGTCTATGGCACATAGTTTGTATATATGTTCTCTTAATGATTGGCTGATAAAATTTGGTACCACAGATTATGTTTTCTGGCAGTCACATCTATCAAAAAAATTCAGATAGCAAAACAATCTGGAGTATAGAACAAAATTTCAGGCAATTCAGATTGAAATAGCTCCATCATTTTGTGTAATCTAATTCTCCTTCAACCATATATGGATGATGGGGAATCAATTTTTTTTATGCATTGATGCTTTAAACACACAAAATGTCTTAGTAAATCACAGTGTGAGATACTGTGCTTAGATCGTTAACCGTTTTTTAGTTATTGAGAACAATATCTCTATTGCAGATCATTTAAAACTATTCTCAAAGAAGTAAGGATCACATTTCAAATAAGGAATGGCCTTTTTCTTCTAATATTGATGAAATATTACAGAATATAATTGCACGTATATACTAGGTCTACGTAATAAACCAATCCTAGATAGTTGGTAATAAAATGTTAAATATTAATATATTACTTAAGTAGTTTATTGCTTTCCTTCTGAAAAGACTTAGTTTTCAATAATATTTCTACTATCTGCAAAATATTTAACACATTCAGTGCTCAGGCCGTATTTTCGTTTTCACCATGGTGACTGCATATATAAATTTAAAACTTACGCCAACGGCTGAACATTTTTGTTCGAAAACTCATTTTTGTGATTGTGTAGTGTCAATATATGACTGTCAGAAATAGTCTGTGTATGTGGAAGGCTCAAATAATTAATTTTTATGTCTAGTCGGCAATCATCCCCTGGTGAACGACTCTGCCAAAAAATTAATGTCCAAGATTTTTGTACACCATTTTATTTTGTAATAAACTAGTTAGTAATGTAACGATTTAAGTAAAACAAATGAAAAAGATCAAAAATGACTATTATTAGGTCTATTTCTAAAATTTGTTACAATTAGTCTAATATGAGATAATTTTTTCTAAACATGCTACAGAACACACAATTCAAGTTGGTCAGGGCATCAGTAGAACATAAATACAGAACTTTAACCCTTTCGATGCCGGGCATATTTTCCCTTGGTATGCGAGAAATGCCAGGGGTATTTTTAGTGAATATGCATAGTTTACGTTATTTTGTTCTAACTTTGTTATTTTTCAATATATTTTCATAATTATTTTTTAGTTTTTCTTGTTTTGAAATGCTCTTTTTACTACTTATATATTTTCTTAAATAAAATATTGGTTTTAATTTGTAAAATCAACTTTTTTTAAAAATTAAATTTTTTTTTTAATTTTTCAATTTTGAAACTTTTCAGCCCATACAACAAAAATACTAGGGCTATAAAAGTGACTTTATTTGAAAGAACATTTAATTACTAACATGCATACCAAATTTCAAAGTCTTACCTTGAAAATCCCAGGATTTATCGTAATTTTTTTCGACAGTACAAAATCACATATTTGTCACAATTGAGCGATTATTTCAAGTGTGACAAATATATTTCAACAAACGCATACGGTATTTAAAAGATGTTTAAAACACTTTTTCTGAGTACTATAATCAATTCTCAACAGATTGGTACCGTATATGTGGCATATTAACGAAAATGCCTTATAGGAAAAAAAAATTACGAGCGGTCCGAAATATCGGACCGCGGCATTTTTAGCGTAACTACCACTGTCCGATATATCGGACAGCGGCATCGAAAGGGTTAAATTTTTCCTTCTTTGTAGTACATTCTATATCTTTTTTGCTCAATTTTATTTCTAATTTCTTGAAAAAAACAGTAATAAAATTCCAAAAATAACCATAACTGGAAACTGAAAACTTAAAAGCACATCCTACTCGTAGTACTTTCAGGTAATAGTGGGACCTACTAGCCAGCGAACCCGGCAGAGGCTGGTTGAAGACTGATGTAATAATGTGAGTGAGGCAGTATGGCCGACTAAACAGCCATCAGCCACCACCAGTGACAACCGCTTGGCCGAAGAGCCATTAGCAGTCAGATGGCATGGACGACTTTACGGCCATGTAGCACTGAATGTGATAAGCGTTTCTGATCCACTGATAACAAAAAAGGGGTTGTGCATAACTTATTATATTTCACATAGTTTCTATTCCCACTCAGATAGTTTCCCCATTTGCCAACAGATGGTACAAGTGGTTTCAAAGCAATGATTTGTTGGAAATGCCAAATTTTACCAAATTCACCTGAGTCTGGAAAGCTAATATTAAACCAAAAATGTTCACCATATTTGTTATTTATTTCTTATAAAATTCTACTGCATTACCAAGTGAAAAATATATGTGTATAGATAATAAAAAAGCTCAACAAGACTCTGGTATCAATTGTTGCTATTGTCAGTCTGCTTTCTATTACTTAACTGAAGTTTGAGAGAAACAAAAAGCCTTCCACGAGACATTGTTGATCATGGTCCCAAATGTGATTGGGTATCTAGGGTTAAGTGAGAGATAAAACTAATAATAATAAAAACATTGACTGTATAGTTTTTTTGTTACAGATGCGGATTCCCACTGAGCATTTCTCACATGTGCCAGTTGTGGCACTCAGTCCTGGTCTTCTCTCACCAGACATTGACGACTCCTTTCCGCGAGCTCTGTATAATCGTTTAGTGGTTCCTGAACGGAAGGCCGTTGGTAGTGCTCCCTCTAGCCCCAAGCTAAATCGCTCTGCTCCTCCTTCACAGATGTCCACCAGCATGATATCGGACTCAGGCCACCAGTCATTGCCTCCAACCAGCACAATGTCAACACCCACTGGCACTCTTAGGTAACATAGTTGCGCTGTTCAAAAATATAAACTCAAAATAATATATAAAGGTTAAAGTTTCCCATTTATAAGTAACTGCTTTTCATGTCATATTATCATGTAGTCAATATTATCCTGCCTAGAACACTTTCTATTCATATAATATTCATCTCATTACGAGGGTCATTTTTAAAGTAAAAACCGATTGCGCATCGTGCCCACGCATCCGGTCACATGACGTCCATTCAAGGCCAGCTTTTACTGGCCTGTCTCCGTACGTTTCATGTCCCTGCCGATGCTGGTTGTGTGGTTATACTACTTTGTTTGTCGCAATGTCAATCAATAATTACGCCGATTGTGAAGTACGCTCAGTTATTCGGTTTTTAAACGCAAAAAATATACGTCCTGCTGAAATTCACGGACAGCTTCTTGAAGTTTACGGTGAGGGTGTTATGAATGATGGAAATGAGCGAAAACAGTGTAGGCTTTTTAATGAAGGAAGGACAAGTGTTCATGATGAAGAATGACCTGGACGGCCTACTGTCATCAATGAAGAGTTGGCACAAAAAGTTGATGAGGAAATTTGCCAAAATCGGCGATTCACTATTGACGAACTTAGTCAGAGATTTCCCCAAGTTTCAAGATCAGTAGTTTACAACATTGTTACTAACAAACTGCATTAAAAAAAATGTGTGCGAGATGGGTGCCAAAAATGTTGACACAAGAACACAAAGCAATCAGAGATGGCGATGAGTTCTGAAGTCACATTGTGACCGGTGATGAGACCTGGGTTGCATACTATACTCCTGAGACGAAACGTCAATCCAGTGAACAGCATCATTCAAACTCCCCGACGAAACCAAGAAAATTCAAGCAAGAACCTCCAATAAGAAAAATCATAGCCACAGTTTTTTGGGACCGAAAGGGTATTCTTCTGATAGACTTTCTGCCATGAGGAATGACAATAAATGCTGAAACATGTTGCAAAACATTATTGAAGCTTAGGCGCATTATTCAAAACCACCGGCGGGGCCTGCTCCCTAGCAGTGTCATTCTGCTTTACGACAATGCTCGGCCTCACGTTGCGGCAAGGACACAGACGCAACTGGACAAGTTTCGTTGGGAAATACTGGATCATCCACCATACATACAGTCCTGACTTAGTACCATCGGATTTTCATATTTTTCCAAAACTTTAGGAATTTCTTGGTGGAAAGCGCTTGGAAAATGATGACATGTTAAAAGAAACAGTTACAAACTGGTTTAACAGTCAGGCGGGAGAGTTCTTTGATGATGGGATCCAAAAGTTGGTACCACGACTTCAAAAATGTGTCAATGTTAATGGTGACTACATAGAAAAGTGAAAAAATGTTCATATTTTAGTTTGTGATATCATTTATATCCATAAATAAAGTTTCTCTTGCGCTATTTGAAAACGGTTTTTACTTTAAAAATGACCCTCGTATATTACGTTGATAAACTATTACGTTGATAGGGAATATGTGTATATCACTATATGTACATTCCAATATCCCAACTTCAATTAATTAATTAATTAATTAATTCAAAATATCTACATTTCAAGTGCATCCAACCACATACAGAGTGATGGCATTGCATGTGCTGTGGTAATGGTGATCACCCATCCTATCACATACAATGGTGATGAAGGTAAATATTCCAAGAAAAAGTCTTTAGTTAGGATATAACCAGTCGCATGGCACTTGTTGTGTCCTCCCATCAACCCTTAATCACACTACACTAGACTAAAATATTCACATAATATTGAACTTGCACTTCTACAAATCCTTAATCACAGAATACTGGATTTGCCTACCAACCCACTCATCTTCACATGGGAAGTACATATTAACCTTCCTATGACCACATAACATTTTGGAATGTTTGGGATGACCACTTTTTTTACATTACTGATAGGAGAATGCCAGCCTGTTAAAAATGACAGAAAAAGAGGTAGTGTCCACTCTTATATTGTTATTGCTTACCAATACACGAAAAGGAGTTTTGAACGTGCCCACCCACCCACCTATTGTCACTTAACACTGGATATGGTCACACAACCCATCAACTTCAAATAGGATATTGGTATAGTACGAGTAAAGATAAAGGATCAATACATATATTGCACACTGACGGATTAAAAAAAATGATATTTAGTCAGCCCTGGTAAGAGCAGGCAGAAGTAATAGCCCTTACTTTGGCTGAAGCAATGATGGTGGTCCATCGCAGTTTGTAAATAATTGAATGAACTTTACCCTTTACTAAAACTTTAAAATCAAGTAGACTATTTTTAAAACGTACTTTACAGTTTTTTTTCTATTTTTATCCATGTATCTTCGAATAATATGGCATACCTTCGTTTAGTAACATTTCAGTTCTGTCTCTGCCTTTTATAGGCATATCTAGATTGAACATATTATTTTCTGTAGTAACCGAGGTTTTGGGATGTTTCATACAGAACCACTAATTTGGGAAGGTCACAATAACCCATATGGTTGAAAAGCGAGAATTAGAGCACATGAAAGATGCTTTGATCAAGGTATCAGTTGTATTCTAATTGCTAGTATCATTAGTTTTATTTTTTATACTTCTAAGAATGTTTATCAATTTTCAGAGCCAGATTTTCCAGATCAAAAACACTGGGACGACCTGAAGAAAAGGTGGAAAAGCTCAAAGGATTGGAAATGATTGTCTGCCACGACTGCAAGACGATGGTCATTCAGATAATCAAGTCATCCCGCACAAGTAGGAGCAACGCAATACGCAATTTAACTCTCGATCTTTCCCCGGTCTATTGATCCAACCCAACCTACCATCATGATTCCAAGTGAATGCATCAATAGATTTAATAAGTTGTGTGATATTAATTTAAATGTTTTATTACTTTCATAATTCAAAATTATATGTATGTATATAATTATTTGTAATATGCTTATTGTAGATAAAGTTAAGAATTTGATTAGTTGTAAATTATTGTTGTATAAGTATGTAAATTAATTTAAATATGTTAATTGTTATTACCACTATGTTTTGTTGAAGATTGTAAGCACAATACATAACAATAAGAACCTGAGGGAAATTTGTATTTTATACTTGAATAATGGATAATCCTGAATGCTCTATCACAGGTTCTTCCAACTTCAATCAAATTATTTTAGAATAAAGTTCTCTTAGCTTTAATTAGCATCGTGATATAAAGTATCTTGTATGAATGTAATTTTTTTGTCACCATACGAGTTTTAAAAATTATGTAGTGAAGTTAGAGAATATTACGTTATGTCTGAAAGATATAAATATTTTTAATAAAATATTATGGTGTAGATGAAATGTTGTTAAAATCCTAAAATATGTTGTTGGTATAAAAACACATATATTTTCATCAATGTATCTGAAGTATATACCTTCTTTGTACAAATTTACAGTTTATTATTCGGTTTCTTTCCAGTGTAGGTAATGTAAGATTATATCCGAATGGTGATAAACAATATCTTTTTTTATGATATTGTATTTTTTTTTTGTAATTATATTTTTTTAGAGATAATGAAATAAATTATGTGTGAGAAGAAGCTGCATGTACAAAAAAATAAAACATTGAACTTCATTAAACAAAATGCTGGTAAGCTATTTTCAACTAACAGAAATATATATTGATGTGTAACTATTTGAAATTTAGGTGACAGTTTTTATTATTGAAATGAGGAAGATTTTAAATAGTAATATTAGTATGATAGTGTAATTCTTCTCTCCAATCTAGATTTCCAGTGATTTGGTAAAAATCATTGAAAATTATGTAGATCAATGTTTTTTTATATGTACTTGCAGCTCCAAATTAAAATGAAAATATTATAGTTACCTTTAATTGTGTCTTATGCATTTCATATTTATTGTTACTATTTCAAAAAACACATATTATGATTTTTACTGAATTTTTATTAATTTGATCGTTGGTTTATTATGTTGTTGTGTACGTTTGTTGATGTAGATAAATCAAAAGGTAATACATGATATTACATAAACATGATATTTCTCATGTATTAATTGGAATTATAAATTACTTGGATCTCTAAGGGGGGGGGGAGGGGGAGCAGAACAGGTTCACCTTCTTAAATATTGTAATGTTAATTCTATCGTTAATTGTTTGCATTTTTATCATATTACAGACAACCTAAGTATTTAATTAGATGAAATCAGCTCTTTAAGAAATCTATTTTTAAGTATTGTTTCCAACTCCAACTGCAAACTTTGTTGATTCTATTATGCCAAAAGATCATGGGCGATCAAACAGGGATCATAAGATAATGAGCAAACTTATCAATGAAAACAAATGGAAACACACAAACTAGGAAACGTCAAGCCTAAATTGTTCATGTCAATGATACCTATATCTTCTTGCTCTTTCTTGTGAAATGGTACTGACATTTAACAATGGTTTGGCGTTTCTTTCTTTTTGAAAGTGTTAATTTGTTCATATGCAAAGTTGCCGATTTTCTTATTATTGCAGTTTGAATATACTACAAAATAGTTTAAAGATTCTTTGTTTATCAGACTTTGTTCACACCCATTTGTGAACATATTTTCTTTATGCAGTAAACAATTTTTTATCATTGATTTCCTGTTGTTAGTTTTTACCAATTCTAAAACACTCATAGATGTTCTTACTGATTGTATATATGGTAAATATATCAACTTATAGTAATTTTGTATTTAATCATGCCTCTTGTTACTTTCTTTACAAATAGATTAAGTTTAGTAAAAGAACTAATTGTAAATTTACATTCAATTAATGTTCTAACATGATTTTGGACTTTAGAATACAATTTATAATAATATAACAACAAAAAAGCACATTTAAATATATCATTCAAATATTTTACAAAAGCAAAATAAGGTGAGACAAGAAAACTGAAATAGGCAATCTGTCCTATTCATAAATCAAGAGATCAAAGATTAAATAAATATTAAGATGATAGTCGGCACTGGTGGCGCAGTGCTGTAACCCAGCTACGCGGGGACAAAATGTTGAGGAGATTGTAGGCAATAGGTTCTATGCTTGGTTCTCTTAATACCAACATGGCATCGACTCAATGGTTGCCATCGATGTGGACACTACTTGAGAAGTCTGGGGTGTTTATATTGGATGGTAGTCAAGGTTTAGATGTTGTGCTGGGAAGAGAACAGTGTCAGGCTTGTCTATTAGCTGAAAATCAGACCAACATTACGTGGCTCAGATTCCACATAAAGTTGTAGGTCCCTTAGTTGCCCTGGCTATTGGGCTATTAATAAAAAGTTCTTTCTGAGGAACAATCGACCTTAGTTAGTAACAATGATTACTCTAAGGTCCACCCTTCCATCTACACACTCATTCATCCATATCTTGACGATCAGCGTCTTACTTATGAATACAAACAATTAAAAAAGGCAACATTATTTTACTTTTAAGGCTCATCAACCATGCGGCACCACAGTTTCTGTTTCTAACAGTTAAACAATTGAATAGTTAGCATGAAGTACATATTATGTCTAATAATGCAAAAACACTAAGTCACCATGGGTTTGAAATGTATGAGTGATCTAAGGCGTTGTACAGGTACAAAGCCAAGGATTGTCAGTTTGTATCCAGTTGCAGCTAGAACTTTTTCTGTACAACTATAATAGAAGTGCTGGTCTGTGGCATAGAGGGTTGGGTCCTCCTTAAATAAATAGCATCTGGAATTGGGGGAGGAAGTTTACAGGATTAGTGTTTTTATAATAGTTGCAAGAAACACAGTTTTGCAAATGTTTACCAACAGTAAGAGAAGGTGGCAGGTTGTTCTCCTTTGTATAAAATAAGTTGTATTTTTTTATTTATTCAGTCTGACTACATTATATTAAAGGACAATCAAGTAACTGGATGTATAAAATGTATCAGTGTATATTAAAATTTAATTTTAATCAGTTAAAATTATGATGTATACAAATTTTGTTGTACCTTATGAGACTATTCAAACTTGAAATTTAATATTCAAAGTCTCAGTGCTCAGAATGCTCGCATTATCGTCTTAAGGTGTCAATCACACTGTACACTCCTAACGCCGCCGGGTCTAGCCTTGACGTAACAGCCACTATAAACTCAGGCACCACTACAGCGTAGAAGGTGGACCAACCTCCTTTTTCTTCATTGAACCACCCACCCACCCATACACGTACAGTGGTATTGAACCACCCACCCACCCATACATGTATAGTGGTATTGAGTATGTATTAACTCTCAATAGAAAGAGAATATAAAGTTAAAGTAAGACTTAAAAAATTTCAAATTATTGATGAGCCACTTATAAAACGTTCTTTTAAACCATTATTTAACAGGTGTTAATTAGTAATTTGTTGATTATAACATCTTCTGAGGACATTGGTGGTTGACTGAGCGAAGAGGGCTTGATCTGCAAGCTTTTGATGATGACCTCGTTTTTGTAAATATAAAGGGTACATAAGGCAACAGGCCTAGGAAGCCTTATCAGCACTTAGTTTGCCATCAGAGTTTAGTAAATAAACTTGTTTAAAATTGCACTTGAAGAGTAAGTCATCTCTTACACACACATTGCTAATCCTGTATTTTAAAAAATGGCACAGTAATACATGTGAAATATTCTAATTCCGTCATTTGATTGGCTCTTAGCTAGCACATTAAAGTAAAACAATGCAAGTTTGGTATATTATGTTTGTAATACTATTTAAGGTGATACAAAAGGCTTCGAACACAAAAAAACTTGTTTGTTTATCGTGTACTTGGATAAATAAAGCAGGTTTGCTATAGTTTACTGTCTGCTTTTTGATTTGTGAGCGCTTGCAGAATTTACAAACTATTGAACGTTACACAAATTTATTAAAGACAAGCACAATAAAAATGTTAATATTATGATTCATTTGTGAATTCCTCTGATCCTGAGGATGGTAAAAGTGGATTACTGAAATCACTTTAATTTTTGTATTTTTTTTACTTATGTTGGAATACTTCTTTTGTTTTGCAACGTTCTTTTGTTTTAATTTTTACCAGCAAATAATACGCTGGCTAGGTTTGTTAAATGAAGTTATTCTGTTTAAATTATCTAACAATGGTAATAGGGTGGTGAAAATGCATTTGGAGATTTCCGTAACAAGAATACCTGAGGTATGAATGATTTCATTGTTAACATAGTAAATTTTATTAATTTCAAGATTTGTGATTTGGGCTGATAAACTGAGATTATAAGATATATTATAAACCTTTTGTTATAAGAGGTATGAGTCCCATGATAATATTGGGACTTTATCTTCTAGTAGGAAAAATTACTGATGTATAACTTATCTTAGATTAAAGGGCAAGAATGTTTATAATGGGAGAGAGGATATCAGCTAACATAACTGAGAAGATAAGTTCTTCAATACAGTGTTAGGCAGACCACCTGTGCAGTATGTATAGCGGGTGAACGGGTTGGTCTAGTGGCATAAAACAAAATGCTTTTTCTATAAACAGCATACGGTGAGTCCATTAAAAATGTTTATATCAAAATCTATGTATAGTGTCCTCCAAAACTGAGGGTCATGGGTTGGAATCTCTAAATTTTTAAATACAAACATAGGATAAGTAATACACCATTTTAAAGGTTGTGTTGAAAGAAAGTCATTACTTATCTTAATTTGTTTCAAAATGGGGGATGTTTTTGATTAAAATGTTGACATTTATGGATAACCCTCTAATGATCTTACCATTTGAGGTAATTAATTATATATCCCAATTCCAAATTATTAAAAAAAATCAGCTTTACTATGATAGCCACATGACTAAATTTATGTGTATTTTAGTGTTGGTGCCTTTTGTAAAATTCAAAATTCCTATAAGTCAAAAATTTTAAATAGCAACATGCACCACAATATGTATGTCATTTGAAGTTTGTATCAATCCTTTTTTTTGTACCTCTCGTGGTTTTCGAGAAATAAGCAGAAATGTGTTTTTAATGTAATTTGCCCAGCGTTTTACGTTACATTAGACACTGACCTTCAAGACTGAATGACCTGAGGTCAATTTTCAAATCTTCTAACATGACTTAAAATCATACAAAATAAAGAGTGAAGTCTTGTTACATTAAACATTTATAACAACCCCAAGTTTTACAACAGAAAATAAAATAAAATCTGTTTAGCAAAATAAAATGGACAAGAAAGACTAACTTTTTGTTGGCTAAACATTTTTATCAAAAACGTCCGCCATTTTGAAACAAATTAAGTTAAGTGAATTTTCTGTACGCCAATAAGTTTCATTATTATTCATTCATGAGACGCCGATTGTCAAGACATGGGCGAATATGAGGAGCGAATAAGTGTGATTAGTGTAGATAAATGAGTGTAGCCATTGTTACTAACTTAGACCAACTATTCCTCAGAAAGAGCTATTTATTAATAGCCCAATAGCCAGGGAAACTAAGGACCTACAGCTTTACGTAGAATCTGAACCACGTATTGTTGGTCTGATTTTCCGCTAACTGACAAGTGTGACACTCAGATCTCTCTACTACACAACATCTGAATCTTAACAGCCATCAAACATGGCAAGACATCTTTCTTTCAACAAAATCTTTAAATAGTGTATTACTTGTCCTATGTTTACATTTAAAAATTTCGAGATTCAAACTCTTGACTCTCAGTTCTTGAGGACACTGTACGTAGATTCTGATGAAAATATTTTTAATGAACTTGCCATATGCTGTTTATAGAAAAAGCATTTTGTTTTATGCCACTAGACCAACCCGTTCACCCGCTATACATACTGCACAGGTGGTCTGCCTAACACTGTATTGAAGAACTTATCTTCTCAGTTATGTTAGCTGATATCCTCTCTCCCATTATAAACATTCTTGCCCTTTAATCTAAGATAAGTTATACATCAGTAATTTTTCCTACTAGAAGATACCATTGTACATGTATGGGTGGTTGGTTGGGTCACTACCACTGTACGTGTATGGGTGGGTTGTTGGGTCACTACCATTGTACATGTATGGGTGGTTGGTTGGGTCACTACCACTGTACGTGTATGGGTGGGTAGTTGAGTCACTACCACTGTACATGTATGGGTGGGTGGGTGGGTCACTACCAATGTACATGTATGGGTGGGTGGGTCTCTATCACTGTACGTGTAGGGGTGGGTTCACCTATGCTGGATCGACAAAATTTTATTAGAGTAGTTTCATATTAGTTTTAAATTATCTCTATAAATATTACGTAAAAAATAGATTTTTGCTTATTTTTAAAACTAAATTATAAATATGATGATGAAAGTATAGTTGGATATAAATTCACAACCACAATTGGATATAAATTTTATTTCATGCCACTAGACGATACCGTTCACCTGCTATACATACTGCATGGGTGGTCTACCTCACCCTGTATAATACACAAGAAAACAAATACAGACACAGCACATAACACAACCTTTCAATGGCACTGGCACTTTCTTCAAGTGAGTAGAGACTGGAGGAATTCAAAAATGCTTTTGGATTAATTATGCTTTATCCATTGGTCTGTGCAATATCCTGTCTTTGTTAGAAAATATAACATTTTTAATAATCACTTGTGAATTGCTTTTCAATGAAGTGAATAACTGATTATAATGAAAAAGTTCTCAAAATTACATACTACAAAATAAGAACATCAATATAAATAGAAAGGACAATCAGATTCTCAACCATATTTAAATGAAAGGTTTTTGCATGAAATGTACCAATTTCTAAAGTAAATTTGTTTGTAAGCATTCACAGTTCACTTTTTATGTACCTTTTTTGCACATATTTTTGCATTTTTTATTAGAATTAGTGTTACATTGGATTTAGAGGTAAAAATCAATTCAATCATAATTAGTATATTATAGTTTTTTTATGTACAATTTTCATATACTAATTTTATGTATAGTTTTTTTTTTATGTATAATTTTTCATCCTCTATATTAAAACAATGGGGTCATTTAGTTCACTCACTTTCTAAACTTATTTTTTGACTGATTTTGATAAAATCTTTTTATTCAAAAGATAATTTTTATTTCTAAGTTGTAACGGAGCTAGATTTTTGAAATTCCTATAGGTTTGTGTCCTACACAGCGTCAAAGTTGCAATGTTATTCTTATGGAGATTCATTTCAGTTGACCAGCTGATGGCATGAACAATTGTTAAATGGTCCAAATAATTTGTAATATTAAACATAGATAGCAGCACAATAAAATATCAAGTTAATTATAAAAGAGTGAATACATGTCTGTCTGCGTATATGTTATCATCAGCCATTAAATAAAATGAAAACATTTTAAATAGGCTTAGTAATAACATTGGTTGTTTATATTTATCTCTATATTTAAAAGAGAAAGCCCTCACTCACTCATCACTAATTCTCCCACTTCCTATAATCCTACAGTGCTGAAATTTGGTACAAATGTAGGCTAAATAGGAAAACTAAAGTATTTTCATCTTGATAAAATACTCCTAAGGGGTAAAAACTGCCCCTAAAGATTGTTCCATAAGGATAACATTAGGTTGATTTTAGTAAATTAATAACAGCTGTTTTGTAAATAAACATGTTTATTTTGTATTAAATAAATTCATTTTAGCCCAAGGATTCGTTTTTGACTATTTTATTTATAATACCTTCGTCAGCGATCCTTTTCAATGGTCATTCATCCGACCGGTTTCGCTACTATTGTAGCATCTTCAGTCTAGTTGATAGTTCTTCATTTTGCTATATTTCATCAGATAAAATAATAATAAACACCAAAAACAGTCAAAGTATATTGTTACATTTAACCTAATTGTTATGTCATTCCTTCTCTCCTTTTTTGTTATCAGCTGTTCTTTGGGTATTTGGCTTATTTAGTAGACAGTTGTAAAGGATGTGGGATTTGAACTGTAGTTTTTCATTCATTAGATTAGGGTCGTTTTTGGTTGATTTGTAAATTTCAAATTCTTCTAAGCAGTTCAAAAGTTGTTTATTTCGGCAATAATGTAAAATGTCCATGTTTTTTTGAATTGAATGTAATGAATGGTTTTTATCAATGAGATGTTGGGCAACAGTGGATTTTTGGTTTTCGAGTTTTGGGTCAGGGTGGTGTTCTTTAAATCTATTGTGGAAAGGTCTGCGGGTCTGTCCAATATAATTGTCAGGGCAATTGTTGCAAGTGATCTTGTATACTCCCGTTTTTTCATATTTATCTAAAGACTTTTTGTCTTTATTAACTATTAACAAAACTGACATTAACTTTAATAATGATGAACAAACACTACTAAACAAAGGACTAAATTATAATTTACCTAACAGACAGAAAAACAATGAGTTTAATAACATCATAAATGCCGAATGCGGCATAAAATCAATCCTCAACGAAGACGATAGGAACACCGCTAGATGCTTTATCTCCAAGAAAATAAACCAGATTCAAAAACAAACAATAGGAATATCAAAATTACATAAACATGAAATATCAATACTCAAATCAATAAAAGAGAAATTAACTACCAATGACGCAATATTATGTAAAGCGGACAAAGGAAACACCACTGTTATCATGTATAAACATGACTACATCACAAAAGTACAAGAATTTATTACTAACAACGAAATAATAGAACTAAAAAGTGACCCCACGAAAAAATACCAGAAGAAAATAAGGAAACTTGTTAATTCGAGTAAAATACTATTATGTGATACTGACATTAAAAACTCAAACATAACCAATCCTGTCGCACCAAAATTACACGGCTTACCCAAAGTACACAAACCAGGGACCCCAATAAGGCCTCTTATCGATTACACTCTAGCTCCTACGTACAAAATTGCTAAAATACTAGAACAAATAATAAAACATAACATTGACATTAATACCAATTACAGCTTGAAAAACTCTTATGAATTTATAGAAAAAACCAATGATGTGATTATCCAAGACACCTATATAATGGCTTCATTTGACATTGTCAATCTTTACACAAATGTTCCGATCAATGAAACCTTAGAAATAGTGAACACGAAATTAAGGAGCTCAAACCTTTTACCTGAAGCAATTAACGAATTAATGAAATTATTAAGAGAAACTTTGGCCCAAAACTACTTCTGCTTCAATAACAAATACTACAAACAAAATGACGGATTAGCTATGGGCTCCCCACTATCTAGCCTTTTAGCAGACATCTACCTAAACCACATGGAAAACAATCTAATTTTTTCAGTGAAAAATAAAATCAAAAACAAAATATTTATGTACTTCAGATACGTTGATGATACATTTTTAATATTCAATGGCAATACCCGACAACTTAATATACTACACAACTATTTAAATAGTTTATCTCCAAAAATTAAATTTACCATGGAAATTGAACAGTCAAACAAGTTAAATTTTCTAGATCTAACCATAACAAAAAGTACAAAACTCGAATTTAGTGTTTTTAGAAAAGCCACAACATCCAACCAAACTATCCACGCCACGTCATATCACCCCCACTCTCAAAAAATGGCAGCTTATAACTCACTTGTCTACAGATTAATTAACTTCCCTATGTCACAGAAAAATTACAATAAAGAAGTACAAATAATCAAACACATTGCAGAATCAAATGGATACTCAAAGAAAATAATAGACAACTTAATTTATAAACATAAAAACAAAAATACTAAACCAAATGATCAAAATAATAATAAAAAATTCATATCTATAGAATACAACCAGTCAATTGAGCACTACCTTAAGAACGAATTGAAACGTCACGACATAAAACTAACTTTCCGAACTACAAACAAAATACAAAATCTCTTGAATTCAGACAAAAAATCTTTAGATAAATATGAAAAAACGGGAGTATACAAGATCACTTGCAACAATTGCCCTGACAATTATATTGGACAGACCCGCAGACCTTTCCACAATAGATTTAAAGAACACCACCCTGACCCAAAACTCGAAAACCAAAAATCCACTGTTGCCCAACATCTCATTGATAAAAACCATTCATTACATTCAATTCAAAAAAACATGGACATTTTACATTATTGCCGAAATAAACAACTTTTGAACTGCTTAGAAGAATTTGAAATTTACAAATCAACCAAAAACGACCCTAATCTAATGAATGAAAAACTACAGTTCAAATCCCACATCCTTTACAACTGTCTACTAAATAAGCCAAATACCCAAAGAACAGCTGATAACAAAAAAAGGAGAGAAGGAATGACATAACAATTAGGTTAAATGTAACAATATACTTTGACTGTTTTTGGTGTTTATTATTATTTTATCTGATGAAATATAGCAAGATGAAGAACTTTCAACTACCCCTGAAGATGCTACAATAGTAGCGAAACCGGTCGGATGAATGACCATTGAAAAGGATCGCTGACGAAGGTATTATAAATAAAATAGTCAAAAACGAATCCTTGGGCTAAAATGAATTTATTTAATAATTCAGCCAGTCAGGCACAATTAGCTTTGCAGTTGAAGAACGTTAAACTAAAACTAATAAACACTAATTGCAACATAAAGTTCAATAAAGATTGTTTACAACTTGACATAAAACCAAATTATGTTCAAATAAAAATAAAGAACCAATCTTTCGCTGCTCAAAAAACTAAAAAACAAGCTGAAAAATATTGGTTGAAAAACGAAATTAAATATTTATACAGAAAAAAGAGCTTACTCAATGATCTTCTATTGAAGAAATATTTAGAATTTTCAAATTCAGTACATCCAGCATTGCTCGAAGACTACCTTGACAAAATAAACTTATCTATTTCTCGAATTATAAGAAATAAAAAGTCTACCCTAAGAAAGAAATTAAATAACCTAATCAATTCCCAAAAACCTAAAGAAGCTCCATTACTTTGTGAATTTAAATTTTATCCCCGAACTATTAACAAAACTGACATTAACTTTAATAATGATGAACAAACACTACTAAACAAAGGACTAAATTATAATTTACCTAACAGACAGAAAAACAATGAGTTTAATAACATCATAAATGCCGTATGCGGCATAAAATCAATCCTCAACGAAGACGATAGGAACACCGCTAGATGCTTTATCTCCAAGAAAATAAACCAGATTCAAAAACAAACAATAGGAATATCAAAATTACATAAACATGAAATATCAATACTCAAATCAATAAAAGAGAAATTAACTACCAATGACGCAATATTATGTAAAGCGGACAAAGGAAACACCACTGTTATCATGTATAAACATGACTACATCACAAAAGTACAAGAATTTATTACTAACAACGAAATAATAGAACTAAAAAGTGACCCCACGAAAAAATACCAGAAGAAAATAAGGAAACTTGTTAATTCGAGTAAAATACTATTATGTGATACTGACATTAAAAACTCAAACATAACCAATCCTGTCGCACCAAAATTACACGGCTTACCCAAAGTACACAAACCAGGGACCCCAATAAGGCCTCTTATCGATTACACTCTAGCTCCTACGTACAAAATTGCTAAAATACTAGAACAAATAATAAAACATAACATTGACATTAATACCAATTACAGCTTGAAAAACTCTTATGAATTTATAGAAAAAACCAATGATGTGATTATCCAAGACACCTATATAATGGCTTCATTTGACATTGTCAATCTTTACACAAATGTTCCGATCAATGAAACCTTAGAAATAGTGAACACGAAATTAAGGAGCTCAAACCTTTTACCTGAAGCAATTAACGAATTAATGAAATTATTAAGAGAAACTTTGGCCCAAAACTACTTCTGCTTCAATAACAAATACTACAAACAAAATGACGGATTAGCTATGGGCTCCCCACTATCTAGCCTTTTAGCAGACATCTACCTAAACCACATGGAAAACAATCTAATTTTTTCAGTGAAAAATAAAATCAAAAACAAAATATTTATGTACTTCAGATACGTTGATGATACATTTTTAATATTCAATGGCAATACCCGACAACTTAATATACTACACAACTATTTAAATAGTTTATCTCCAAAAATTAAATTTACCATGGAAATTGAACAGTCAAACAAGTTAAATTTTCTAGATCTAACCATAACAAAAAGTACAAAACTCGAATTTAGTGTTTTTAGAAAAGCCACAACATCCAACCAAACTATCCACGCCACGTCATATCACCCCCACTCTCAAAAAATGGCAGCTTATAACTCACTTGTCTACAGATTAATTAACTTCCCTATGTCACAGAAAAATTACAATAAAGAAGTACAAATAATCAAACACATTGCAGAATCAAATGGATACTCAAAGAAAATAATAGACAACTTAATTTATAAACATAAAAACAAAAATACTAAACCAAATGATCAAAATAATAATAAAAAATTCATATCTATAGAATACAACCAGTCAATTGAGCACTACCTTAAGAACGAATTGAAACGTCACGACATAAAACTAACTTTCCGAACTACAAACAAAATACAAAATCTCTTGAATTCAGACAAAAAATCTTTAGATAAATATGAAAAAACGGGAGTATACAAGATCACTTGCAACAATTGCCCTGACAATTATATTGGACAGACCCGCAGACCTTTCCACAATAGATTTAAAGAACACCACCCTGACCCAAAACTCGAAAACCAAAAATCCACTGTTGCCCAACATCTCATTGATAAAAACCATTCATTACATTCAATTCAAAAAAACATGGACATTTTACATTATTGCCGAAATAAACAACTTTTGAACTGCTTAGAAGAATTTGAAATTTACAAATCAACCAAAAACGACCCTAATCTAATGAATGAAAAACTACAGTTCAAATCCCACATCCTTTACAACTGTCTACTAAATAAGCCAAATACCCAAAGAACAGCTGATAACAAAAAAGGAGAGAAGGAATGACATAACAATTAGGTTAAATGTAACAATATACTTTGACTGTTTTTGGTGTTTATTATTATTTTATTTTGTATGTTTGAAATTTGAACTATTTATGAATTCAGAGTTTACAATTAATTAATTATACCTTTCCTTTATATCTTCCAGCTGTTAAAATGAATTAAATGAATGCGATTGAAATAGGCTGAGTAATAATATCATTGGGTGTTTATATTAATAAATATGTAGCAACGCAGGTAATGTGAGTGATGTGCTGTATATAAATTTAATATTATGCTTTTCCTTAATACAGTTTAACAACCAATATTCGTTGTAAAAAGTCACTTGCCGAGGCTGAAGGGCGAGGTGTTACAAGCGCAGCAAGTGCAGGGTTGGCACGCAAAGCGTGCAGGGGTGTCCCCTATTATCTATAAATGCATTCATACAAAATAGCATTAAAAGAAAATATGACTAAAAGTGACAAATCTTCACTGTACTCCATTTTAAAACATGTTTTAAAACCAGGATCTTTGTAGCATACTTTTTCTATTTGGGACATTAGAATGGCTTTAATGTTGTTTAGCTCTTTAGCAAGATGTGTTGAAGAGTGGGAAGTGAGATATTCAGTGAGGAATCATGAGTCATTCAAAGATGAATCAAGGCTTTGACGTATATTTGTAAAGATAAGAAAATTTGATTGCGTTCTCAATAATACAGTTGAAGGAATAATCTCTACCAAATTAAATAACACTCATTTTCCTTTTAGTTTTCTAGGAGTACCTCTTACAAATCAACCACTGATAACAGATCACCTGTCACTTTTGTCACAGTATCTTTTCTTACTTAGTCGACTGTGTTTCAGTGAGATTTATGTCAACATGTGTTAATAATTTATTTTTATATTTAATAATTTATTTTTTATATTTAAGATGAAGTTTAGTAAAATTGATAAGGAAGTAGTAAATTCAGGTTTGTTAGGTTTGACGTTTATGCTTTTGTATTCAGCATTTTACACTTTGTCCAATTTGGAGGTAAATTGAGATAGTTAAATTAATAAAAGTATGATTGTTGATTATTTCTTTAGAAATGTTTATTTAGAAAAATTTCAGCAGCTCATTCTCAAATGAGTTACTACCTGGCATAAGTTTATATTTGTTCAATTACAGGATGTTCTGTTCATAATTATACCAAAATAATACTTTGTACGCAAATGCCATATTTTTATGTTTTTAAAATTACTGGAATAAGGATGACATAATACAGCACCAAACGTTTCATATTGTCAGATGTCATAAATTTATTCTAAAGACGACGCAGATAATCAAGATACAAGCGAATATGGATTTTGAGAAAATGTAGTCATTGTCAAAAAGTAAGGCCAACTGTTCCTTAAAAAGTGGCATTAATTAATAACCCAATGAGAAATTAATAACTAGTGGACCCCATTACAAATTTGTTATGACTCTAGGACTGAACGGATAACCTTTAGCTTCTCATCTGGGTTGTACAGGTATCAGTGTTTCTTATAGGCTGAAGGAAGTTTGTACGACAGTTTATTGCTAGAATGCATGCACATATTACTTCACTGGATATTTCATGTAGTTTTCTGTTGGCCCTCAGCTTTAAAGTGATCTTTTCCCAGACTGCAAGCCACTGCTGAAAAGTCGACAGCCCTAAAGTTAGCAGGCCAAAACATACTTTTCTAATTGAACTGTACAATTCGTGTTAATTATTATCATTAGCTATAGTGACCACTTTATCATTATTGAAGGTCAATTCAAGTGGGCCATAAGTGGATATTATGATATTTATCATGTAAAATCGCCAAGAATGACAATTAAAGCTTCAGATATTAACCATGAAAAAGGTATATACCTTTTTCATAAAATTCTTTTTAAATATGCTGGTTTTTAGTTCAATCCTGAATAATTTAAGAAATATTAAATACAACCACTAAAGCTTTGAGTTATGGCCCCAAAACAGGAACTAGACTATTTGTAGAATGCAGTAAATTTTGGTGTTTAAAAAAAATTATCGTTAAAAATGTATCAATTTAATATATATAGTTAATGAATGTTAAATTTAAAATTCATTAAAATTTTAATTTTCTGTCAAAAGTTGTAAAACATATTTCTTTAGAAAAAAATTATCAGTAAATGTTTAGCCTATGTTCCTTAAAAACACAATTATTTTTAGTACAACGTCAAATAATTTTAAATGTCCTGTTAATACAACTTCCAATTAATAATTTATAAAAATCCTTCTAAACTGTTATCTAACAATATCACAAATAACATTGTCTTTAGTAAGGTGGCCGATTCCCTCCACAAAAAACGCCAAAAACATGGTTTCTATTTCTACGATTTGGTTTGTAGTAATAAACATATTGTAACACTTGAAGCGTTATTTGATAGGTAAACCCCTATTTTAGTGGCCCATAAGTTGGTTTTTGTAAAATATTGACCTAATAACTGAATATAAATATTACCAAAATATACTGCCATATATCTTTTAAGTGTCTGCTATAAGTTGCTGGAGAGGCTGATTTACAACAGAATATGACCCTGTTGAACAAACTGGTTTTAGACCTGGTCTAAATTGTTGTGACCAGGTACTTTCTTTGACATCTTTATTTGAGAATGGGTTTGAAAAGAAAAAGAAAACATCATCAGCATTCATAGATCTTCCAGCAGCTTATAACACAGTCTGGAGAAAGGGTCTGTTACTTAATTTTACAATTTGATTCCGTGTCCTCAGTTGTTGTGATTTCTGAATTCCAAACTCAGCAACAGGTTAATCAAAGTGTACCAGGGTCGCAGAGAAAGTTCTTTTAGACACCTGAAAAATGGACTGCCACAAGGATTTATTTGTTCTTGCTCCTCTTTTATTCAATAAATACACTGCTGACATTCCCACCACACAGTCTAAAAAATTCATGTATGCAGATGATATTGCTCTCGCAACTCAAAATAATCAAACAGAAAGTACACGTACACTTGATCTAGCTACCCTCAGTAATTATTTTAGAACCTGGAAGCTAAAGCCCAATCCAACAAAAACAGAAATAACCTGCTTTCTTCTGAGAGATCTGAGTGACTAGCTAATCAGAAATTAATCTAGCTAACCTCAATAATTATTTTAGAACCTGAGAACCTGGAAGCTAAAGCCCAATCCAACAAAGCCAGAAGTAATCTGCTTTCACCGAGAGATCTGAGTGACTAGCTAATCAGAAATTGAACATCTTTTCGATGGTGTTAGGCTGAAACACAATGAGCATCCATAGTACTTGGGAGTCAGTTTAGATTGATAGAGATATCAATCTCTTGAAAACATTCAAAGTCACTTACAGAAAACAGCAGCTAAAGGGAAAACCAGAACTAACATTATGCAGCAACTTATAATCATCATGAGGAGCTAACACAAGTCCTGCTTACTACTGCTTTGTCCCTGGTTTAATTCACTGCTGAATATAGTGCTTCCGTGTGGCTTAACAGTAATGAAATGAAATGAAATGAAATGAAATGAAAATCGTCTTTATTCATCATTTGTAATCATGTACAAAGAATGGCGTCATCATATATATAAATTATCATCCTTATCACTTATCATAATAATGCTAATGTAAGTAGTCTCCGTGGAAAAATTCATCAACTGAATATAAAGGTTTTGTTAAAAAGTAATTTTTTAGATTATTTTTAAATTTTTTAATGTTGGAAAAGTTTTTTAAGATGTTAGGAAGAGAATTATAACCTTTTATGCCTGTGTATGTTGGTTTTTTCTCAAAGAATCCTAGTCTATGAGATGGTATAGAGTAATTATTTCTATTCCTTGTGAAGTATTCGTGAAAATCCCCTACCAGTGAGACAGTGCTTGAATTTTGAACAGTATACAAAATACATTGATAAATATAGTTACTGTATACAGTCATTATACCTAGTTCTGTAAATTTATCCTTAACCGATTCTTGCCAATTTAATTTCAACATAATGCGGATTGCACGTTTTTGTAATATCAAAAGCCTGTCCATGTTAGTTTGGGAAGTTCCTCCGTAGATATTAATTCCAAAAGATAAATGTGAATGAATGTGGGCAAAGTAAATTAGCTTTAATGATTCAAGTTTACAAAATTTGGATAGCCGGTAAAGTGCAAATAAGCCTGATGAAATTTTGTTTGCCACATGATCAATATGATGATTCCAACTCAATTTACTATCTATGTGCAATCCAAGAAATTTGATATTTTCAACCTTTTTTATTTCTACACTGTCCATTTGCAGAGTTGGTAATATCGGATTGATACTGGTTTTTATATTAAAATATGTAAAATTAGTTTTAGAAAGATTTAGCAATAATTGGTGATTTGATAGAAAATTCCTAATATCTCTCAGGATATCTATGGCAGAAGTCTCTATCTCATGATTTGATTTTCCACTAACAAGAAGATTGGCATCATCGGCATATAAGCAAATGGTATTTTTTGTAACGTTAGAAATTACACTAGGTAGCCCTTTCATATAGCAGAGAAACAGTAACGGCCCCAAAATGGAGCCTTGAGGTACACCATGTTTAATTGTTCTTAACTGTGATTTAATATGGATTAACTGGTTGTAATTGTTTATATTCATAATTTCAACAAACTGTTTTCTATTAGCTAAATATGATTGAAACCACCTTAACGGCGTTCCGATAATTCCCAGCCCTTCGAGTTTTACCAACAACTTTTGATGAGAGACACTGTCAAAAGCCTTACTTAAATCCATAAATATCCCAATTACTTTATCTCCTCTGTCAACTGAATTAATTATAGAATCAACATATGTAGCAGCGGCTGATATTACAGAGTGGTTTGATCTAAACCCGTGCTGCTCTTTGTCAAGCAAATTATTATTTTCTAAATAGTTGACGAGTTGAATATACATGGCCTTTTCATAAATTTTAGAAATAACAGGTAACAAGGCCACTGGGCGATAGTTAGATATATGTAATTGATTTCCTTTTTTATGTAGTGGTTTTATTTTTGAAATTTTTAATTTGTCTGGGAATATGCCGGATATGAAAGATGAATTAACTAGGTGCGCAAGGGGCTTTTGAAGTGAATTTTGAGCATATTTTATTACAGTTATAGGAACGTTGTCAAAGCCAGACGAAATTTTATTATCAAATTTGGATATTATTTTACTGATATCTGTCTCACTGATTGGTTCACATCGGAATTTCAATTTTTGATTATGCCTTACAAAATTGGGTACAGGTATATTAAGTGTATTTATTTTTGGAATGACTTCTGACTCAACCACATTGACATAATGATCATTAAAAGCATTGCATATAACAATAGGATCTTTACATAGTTGTGCATCTATCTCTATCTCTTCAATGTTCTTAACAGCATTCATTTTGTTTGTTATATTTGTATTAATTAGATTCCAAGTTGTCTTACAGACGTTTTTGGAGTTAAAAATTTTATCATCCATATAACTTTGTTTAGCCTTTAAAATGTTTCCTCTATGTTCTTTGTTCATTTCTTTTGCTAGATTTATTGTATTCACATTTTTGGTTAATCTCCCTAATGTACTTATTTCTATGATTTTCTCCCTCTCTGATGTTAATTCAGCTGTGTTCCAAGGAACTTTTCTGTCGGTGGTTCTACATTTGACTGTTGGAAAACATACGTCAAAATAATACATAAAAATGTTATGGAAGATATTAAATTTAGAATCTACTTGTGCAGAATAAATCTCTTCCCAGCTTTCTTGACTCAGCATGTTTGAAAATCTTTTCAAGTTTTCTTCAGAAAATATTCTTTTTGTTTTGATTATTGGTTTATTATTTGAATTTTTTATAGGTATTTTAAAAGTTAGTAGTTGAGCATCGTGATCTGAAATTTGAGTGTTTATGCCAATTACTTGCATGTTGTTGGGATTAAAATTAATAAAAATGTTATCAATCGCACTTTCAGAGTTTTCCGTAACTCTAGTTGGAAAATTTACTAAGTATTTAAAGTTATGTGAGGCAAGAATATCATTGAGTAACCTAAACTTGTTGCAGTTGGGTTCTAATACATTTATGTTGACATCTCCAGTCACAATTACATTACTGTATGCTTTGGAAAGAATTTCCAGGGAAGAATTTAGTTTAGTAAAAAAGATATTAACATCAGAGATAGGAGAGCGATATACACCAGCCAGCACAAAAGAAAAAGAGTCACATTTAAATTGAATCAAACAACATTCGAATTCTTTTTCAGATGTTAATTGTGTAATAGATGGCAAAAACAAACTTTTAATCTTACAATTTTTTATTTTTAAACTATTTTTTGAAAGTATAATGACCCCCCCTCCAGAATTTAAGCTACGTGAATAAAAGGAGTTGATGTTGTATCCGTTTATAGTAAGAAACTCAAATTCATGACCTCTCATTTTATGCTCACATAATACAATTATATCTGGATTAATCTCTTGGATGGTAATTTCTAGAGGTTCTATTCTACTTGGCAAATGTTGAATATTAAGGTGGAAAATTTTCAATGTGTGTAATTTTTGTGCTGCTGGTGTACAGTTATTTATTTTATCGTTATGTTCTGATGGGTTTTGGAGTTTAAAGGTAAAGTCTGGTTAAAAGCTAGGTGGGATGTAGGGGTATCCTGGAAGGTTGTTTGTGAGTTGCTTTGAGAGGGACTTTCTACATCTACTATATCAGAATCGACATTTACAGATATGTTGACATTGTCAGCAATTTCACAAGCACTATTACTCTGCTTTTTGTTAACACTTTCCACCACTTCACTGTATTGCAGATGACCCGGTGTTACAGTTGGGCCAGTAGATGGGCTGGTAGATGAATGGGAGTGTACACAAGGTGTCTGAAGGTTGTTGCTGGATCGAGGTGGAGATGGTGTTGTGGTTGAGTCAGAGGCAGAGTGAGAAGAGCTCAAGTCAGTTATAATTTGGCACTCGGCATCGCTTTCCGCTTCAATGCTAGCTTTTAAGGTCAACAGGAACTCTTGGTGTGTTGGTCTTTGTGCTGTTCTCTGTTCACATGAAATAATGTGCACATCCGCTCTTGTAGCTGTCTGGAAGTTTGTTATGTGTCTTGCAAATATTTGAGGTGGGACAAGATCTCTTACACATCCAACTGTCGAGCAAAACAAGGTCTTCAATCCCTGAGCTTTGAAGTGGTCTTGGAATTTCTTGAAAGCTGTTCTGTAGTCTTGTGGAGTCGGTTTGTCAAAATAATTTTCTTTTGTTATCAGACTATAAACTTTTGCTCCATCTGTAACGCTCTGGCAAGCTAAGTGTTTTGAGATGCGATCACCAAGTAGGGGTCGTCCAAAGTTTGTCCGAAAAACAACCGCAACTCCGGCAGACATATGTCTATCTTCTGAGATGGAGTGCGCAAAACCGACTGTAGGGTCTGTTCTGTAGTGCTTAATCACACTGTTCATATCCGTATTGACAATATTAATTTTGCTATTTCCCTTTAGTTTTTGCGTTGGCAATAACTTGACTGTCTGGGTTGTCATTTCTTCAATTAGGTCTGCGATCTTCAATTTTCCGTGTCTGTTCAGGTGTAGCCCGTGTCTTGTAAAACTGTGACGTGGAAAAAGATGTACCGGAAGTAGTTGCAAGTTAGGATGTTTTTCAGCCATTTTCTCAATTTCTGTATTTATCCTGCTGATTTTAAGATCAAATTTTGGGTCATCATGTCTCATTGGGACGGTGGATAGTATGAGGTTGGTGTGTTTGGCATCCATGATGACTTTCTGTATTCCATCTAGAAGTGTCCGAGTCCCGGTATGCTCAATATTGTTTGTACCTCCCATAACCAAGAGGTAATCTTTCAAAGTAAGGTCTTTGGTAAGTTGTTGTTGCTCCTCTGTCACTTTGTCAAACTGTGCTCCAGGTTTGAGAAAGGCGCACACATTTAGATCAGTCTTTTTTCCCACCAGTTTGCTGATATGTTTACCATGACTATCAGCTAGTATAATTAATTGATTTTTTTTATTTACTAGTGGAGTTTTGTTGAGTAATATGGCTTTAGGAGAAGGCTTCATTCCTGCGATGGCTGATTGTTTATTTTGGTGTGCTACGGTGGAACCATATTTTTTAATAGGCCTCTGATGATTACATTTTGTCTCTGAGTTTGGGATGTCTTTCTTTGTAATGGTGTCTGTTGAAAGTAGGCTATAGCGGTTTGTACAGATAATGCTATTTTCGTTTGGCTGAGAAACTCTTGGTTTAAATTGATTGTAAGTACGCCTCTTAATTTCATTTGAATTGCTTTGGTTAAGAGCCGGATAGCAAAGGGTACAATTTTGGCTACTGGACTTAAGATTTTCAATCTGAGTTTGAAGTTCAATTTTATCTTTTTGTAGAACATCAATTATCCCCAGAAGGTTTTTATTCTCTTCTTTAAATTTATTTAATTCCTGTTTGAGTATCTGAGAGTGAAAGTCGTTGGTTTTACTATCTTTTTCATCAACTAGAGCCCTCTCAAGGGACAAACATTTTTCCGTTAGTGCATTTATTTGATATTTATCATCCAGATATACCGGGGTATTTTCTGAGGCATCTTTCATGGTAACAGTTAGTGTTGGTTCATTAATCTTTGTTTCAATTATTTTTGCCTCATTTGGAATTTTTTTTTTTGTCAGGTTGTAACTTTTTGTTTGGGGTTTGCACTATTTTGACAGATGGAGATCTAAAACCTTTAAGGGTTTTATTTTCTGCCTCCCATGTTTTCTCAATCTCAGTCAATGCAGTCTTATATTGATCCTTGTGTCTCTGTGATACGACTTCTGACGGGTATTTAAACTTATTTTCATAGTAATGTAATAAATCAGTTTTGTTAACCAAGTTTGTGTCATTTGTCCCAAAGAATAGAACTTCGAATTTTACAATAGTTTTGTAAGTAGTGTTGTCAATATTTTGAATTCTGGCTGGCCAATAAGGATGTCCTTTAATCTTAGCAAAAACTAAATTGCCGACTTTAAATTCATTTTTATTAGAAGGAGAAGTCATTTTAAATTAAATTATTCATTCATATACCCCACTATACAAGCAATAATATAAATTGATTAATTAATTGTTTTTGTGAAGCAAAAAGTTTGGGTAGTGAGTGAGATTTGAACACTTGTAACAAGTTGTATGTTAAATGTTTCCCTAATAAACACTTAAATATTACTGCCTCCAAATATGTATTTTCCACATAAAAAAGTTAAACAAAATTACAAGGACCAACAATCAGTAACATTTCTGATTGTGTTAAAATAAATCAGCTGTTTACATTTAAATATTGACAGCTGGAAACAAACAGCTGATTCAAGTGAGTGGCAGTGGGAGGAGCAGCAATCTTAAACAGGAACAAACCACAGAACTCAACAGCAGGTTTTCAGTCAATTCATTTCCTGCCTAGCAGACTCTTGTGTTTATTAAAATTATTTTTCAGTGTTAAACATTCAACAAATATTAAAGTTCGAACTCCAAAAATTAATTAGTTTTAGTTTTAATATAATGTTAAGTTGCTTCAATTGGCAAATTTTTACTGGAGCAAAAGCATGTGCTTCTCAAAGCTGGTAGAGTAAGTAACTGGATTTTTATATTTTTATGATTACTACTTTAAAGAAAATAAAGTTTACAATCTTTTTGCGTTCTACGTAGTTACCTGAAACTTTATAAATACTTTTAAGTTTAAGTTATTTGAAATAGTAAGTAGTTAAAGAATAAAACTGACACTACACTTGACAGCTGTCATCACTTGACACTTGAGCAGACGACTATCAAGTACACGTGCATGAGAGGTTGATATACAAATAAATAAGTCAATGTGGCTATCACCCTTATTGCAACCCCTCTACCATGGTTTCCAATGCTGTGCAACATTGCTTCTCTGGATATAAGACGCAAAGAGGCACTTCTTAGAGAGTTTAAAAACATCTTATCTACACAGGAAGTGACGTCGTATCCAACTCATCTTACATATTTAGCAAACTTCCAACACATCAACCTTCAATTAATAATACAGTCAAGAGTGAGAGACCTGACACCTGCTGTCACAGCAATCACTGACCTCTGCACTGTTATTCATTTCAACTGACATAAGCTCTATAGACACTAATAAATTCTCTGTTTTATTGGATGTCTAATCTTGAACAAACTTGACTCAGTTATATATCGGCTTTATATATGATACGCTATTATTTTCTTACACTTTACTTAAAAGTAGTGGAATAAACAAGTGTTTAAAAGGTTACCCTCACTGGCCAGCTCAAATTAATAGTATTATCCATGATAACATTCTAAAGAACCAAAATATAAAGTATGCTTTTTTGGAGATGACAAAGTTGGAGAAATTAAACAAAAAGATCTGCTTCCTTATGCTGAAAATAAGTCAATTTATGGTCAACCTAAAATAGATAACTATAAAAATAAACTCTTTAACCGGGCCTTCAACGACGCTAAAAAATCATACAACAATCTTAAATATTCGGAAAGGACTACGCCATAACTTCTCAAAGCAATATTTCTAACACTGAAATATTGCTTCTGAAATTAAAAATATGTCAATAAAAGACCTGGAAAACAGTCTGGTTGAAAACAACTACACTGAGGACGATGAAAAATTAGAAATGGCAGCCAAAATTGGTGCTGCATTGCTTGAAGAAAATAAAAATCTGAAAAACAAAAATGATAACTTAAAAAAATGCAAACTTATATTAGAGACTGAGATTAGTAATATAGAAGCTAAGATAGAAGAAGTGGAACTTGAAGAAAGTAACTATATAAATAAAATAGAAAACCTACTTGAAAAAATAACTGAGCTTAAAGGCCAGTGTGATAAGAAAAAAAAAAACTCAAACTAGAAGCTCAAAGGTTATTTGAGGAACATGACAAAGCACAAGAGCAGTTGATAAATAATTATATCACCCAAATTATTTGATCTAAAGAATAAAATGGCAACCCTGCAGAACAATTTACATAAACAAAATAATTTAAAACAAAATCAACTTGGGATACATGATATTACAATACAGTGTGATTTATTAAAAGAAGACTCCAAAAATAATTTAAGAACCATTATAGAGAAAAGTATAGAAAACAAAAGCATCACATTCAAGTTGGAATCTAAAATCAAGGAACTTCAAAAAGAAAAAAATATTAATGGAGGCTATAGCACCTTTTCCTCCTCCTAATGAAAAACTACTACAAGAACTGGACTTCATGGAAAAAAGATAAAGAATCTAGAAGAACAACATCTCAAAGAAATTATTACAAAAGACACTATAATCCAAATATTAGATTCAGAGAGGGTTACCCAGTCAAGTAACGCTGATGTTCTAATGTATAGAATTCCATTTCATTTAAATCCCGAAACTCGAGAACAATATTCAGAAAAACCCACAGCTCACCATCCAAATCCTGAAATGCAACACCATCAAGAACACTTAACAAAGAAAAAAAACCTAAATCAGATGGCAAACATTTGCCTAATTTAATTCTCTTTAGTGATAGTCAGGGTAGAGGTTTAGCTCATCAATTTGGTAATTCAATGGATGAAACACATCATATTTCTAGCCATGGTCAGCCTGGAGCTCCAATAGAATTTATATTGGAGTCATTAAGAAACAGTGAAGTGGTGAAAAACCTGACTAAGAAAGACTGTTGTGTAATAATTGGAGGAAGTAATAACATAGCCGGTAATCAATTTAATGGAAAAACTAACTACACGTGCTGTTCTGGACTAAATGATTAAAATAGTAAAAGAATTCAGACACACTATCAACAATACCTTATAGGTATGACCTTAATGAAAACTCCTATGAAAATCAAATACTGAAGTCAATAAACAATGAAATAGGGAATCTAGCATATAAAAATAGTAACATCCTTCTGCTTGACCTTTATCTACTGGAGAGATGACACCACACTAGACATGGCCTACACATATCTAGAAGAGGCAAGAAACATGTGTCAAAGCTCATCACCCAAATGGTCAATCAGCGTATCTCGACAAATGTAAAATTAAGAAGCTGTAACAATCCTCCTACAGGGACAACTGGCAGAATACCTCAGAGAAGGATCTACAATGGCCCACAGCAACAAAGCGAAAAGCAGTGCAACACCAGTCCGTATCAAAACCAGCAAACCTCCAGCATGAAGGATAAATGCTCAAGGGCTCCATCACTTGCATCACTTGAGGAATTTCCACCACTTCCTTCAATCATCCATTCAACAGAATACATACATAGTAACTCCTGCTATGTAACCAATCAAGACAATATTACCAATAACAATGTAAAAATTCTAAGTCAGGTATATGTAAATCAATCTTATACAAATGATGATAGTAGTAACACTGAAAATAATTTAAACTACAGAATTCAGGTAGTAAATTTAACCCCTTGACAAAAAATCATTCTGCAATGATGACATATGTTAAGAATTATACTAACATTTTTCACCAAAACATCTTACATTTACCTTCCAGAATAGAACCCCTTGAAATTACACTGTCTGAAATAAATCCGAATATAATTATTCTTTGCGAACATAAAATGAAAGCAAATAAGCTTGAAAGATTGCATTTATCTGGTTATAGAATAAACACATTTTACTCAAGAACTTTTTCTCAAGGAGGTGGGGTAATTATTATGGCCAGAAATGAAGTAAAAAGCAAAACAATCCAAGTAGATGCTATAAACAAATTAATAACCGAGAAAGAATTTGAGCTCTGCCTATCAGAATATAATATTGGCTCTTTCCATTTTGCACTTCTGGGTATATACCGTTCTCCAAGCTCTAATGTAAATAACTTTTTATGTAAACTAAATTCTGTTTTAAATATAATTAATAAAAAATTTAAACATGTTATTATTGCAGGTGATATTAATATTAATGTTCTAGAAAATTCTTATGAACATGAATTGTTACAAGATACAACTTGTGGGCATGGTATGACATATTTAGTTGATATTCCTACAAGGATAAGTGACCATTCAAAGACCGCTATTGACAACATGTTTATTAACTTTAGTCAGGATTGTATTAGAATGACAGGAATTAACACCCAATTATCTGATCACGATGGGCAAATGCTTGAAATCTTTTATGGAAAGAAAATTAATACGTGTAAACAAACTACTCTAATAAAGAAATGTAGACAATTTTCTGAACCTAACGTTAAAACATTTTTAAGTAAAATTGCTCAGGTATCTTGGACAGAGGTTTTTGACGCTTCAGTTGAAAATAAGTATGACATTTTTATAAGAACTTTTTATTTTTATTTTAATGGCTGCTTCCCGAAAGTTAGTAAAAAAATTAATTCAGGCAATAAAGTGAAATGGTATAGTGCTGACTTAAGAAAGGAAAAAGAGCAATTAATTTCTTTAAGTAATTTGAGCAGACGGAATAATAATGCTGAATGAGTTTAAAAAAAGAATTGTGAGTGCCAAGAAAGATTATTTTTGTAATAAAATATCTAAGGCTACAAATGTTACAATTTATATACGAGTGGTAATGACCCACCCTCCCACCCATACACGTACAGTGATGGTATTGACCCAACCGCCCACCCATACACGTACAGTGGTAATGACCCACCCACCCACCCATACACGTACAGTGGTGGTATTGTTACATGTAACCATTACCTCTACATTACCACTACCTGGAATATAATAAATAATGAAGCTGGAAACAACCAGTACTTCATGGATAGATATAAGGTATGGGACTCTGATGAACTGCAGAAATTATGTAATACTTTCAATGATCACTTTATAAATATTGTTAGTAATGAAGTGCTTCCAAAACTATGTACATACTACAACAACATAAATTTTGGATCTAGATGCAATCTATCAGATTTTAAATGTCACCCAGTGGATGAAGATGAAATTAGTAAAATCATTATGTCTTGTATTAACAAATTTTCCACTGGCTATGACGAGATACCAATGCCTATAGTTAAAAAATCGGTAAAATATTTTAAAAAACCACTAACCCACTTAATTAATTCATCATTTATATCAGGCATTTTTCCAAACAAATTAAAAATCTCCAAAATTATATATTGAGGGAGGTGAGCAATCAAATATTTCAAATTTCAGACCCATAGTATTATTACCAATATTTTAAAAAATTTATGAAAAGGCTATGTACAATAGACTAATTAAGTATTTAGAAGAAGATAGTTTTCTTGACAAAGAACAACACGGATTCAGATCTGGTAAGTTAGTAATAACGGCTGCTGTAGAATTTGTAGAGTCAATAATTTTGTGAATTGAAAATGGAGAAAAGGTGTTGGGAATTTTCATGGACTTGAGTAAGGCCTTTGACAGCATATCACATAACCTGCTAATTAGTAAGCTGTCTGAAATCAATATTAGAGGGCCAAGCTTGTCATGGTTTAAATCATACTTAAGAGGTAGACAACAATATGTGGAAATTAGTAAGCCTCATAATAGTCAGCTGATTTCATTTAAATCACAACTAAGACAAGTCAAACATGGTGTGCCTCAAGGCTCCCTATTGGGACCCCTTTTGTTCTTGTGTTATATCAGACGTCTACCTCAGTTTGTATCAGGATGTCCCCATAACACTTTGTGTCTGTATGCGGATGACGCCAATCTAAAAATTTGTAGCCACTCAATACCAGACCTAGAAATAGTAGCAAATAAAAATATCAATGATCTAAATGATACTTTTTCTAAAAATCAACTTCTGTTAAACTACTCAAAAACCAGTTTTATGCAAATAAGTACTTTTAATTGTAAACCAATAGAATTCTTAAATATAAAAGTTGATAATTTTGAAATAAAGGAAGTGACCAATACACAATTTTTAGGGCTAACTATAGATAATCATTTAAGCTGGGATTTTCATATAAACAAAGTAGCAAAAAAAGTTACCTCTGGCTTATTTTCTCTATATAAAATGTCAAGATTATGTAATACTAAAACCCTCAAGATAATATATTTTGCTTATATCCATTCTAATATCAGTTTTGGCATTTCTATCTGTGGAGCAACTTCAAAAAAGAACTTAGATAGACTTCTAACTATGCAAAAAAGGGCAATATGCATTATTCTAAATCTAAAGGGTAGAGAATCAGTTAAACACCATTTTAAAGATCTAGATATCATGACAATCTATAGTCTATATATTTATGAAGTGATCCATTTTACAATACAACATAACAATCACATGATAAATGTTGGGGAATATCATAACTATAATTTAAGAAATTTAGGGAATATTGTAATCCCTGCCCACAAACTAAAATTCTTTGAGAAGAAGACTTTCTTGGTAGCAAATTCTTTAATTACCTGCCAGAGTACATAAAAAAAGAAAGAAATAACATTGTCAAATTTAAAAAACTTACTAAATTTTTTTGTTGCTACACCATTGTACTCTATTGACGAACATTATGAAATGTCGAGATAATAATTTTAAGTATTTGTTAGCTTTAAGTTTCTGTATATAATATTTTTGACACTATTCATTGTACCATGTGCAGAAATGAAATAAAGACTATTTGAATTGAATATTTCAGAAACTATTACTGCACAGTGTGCAAAATGAAGATCCTAAATACAGCGGAGATGGATTCATTAGCTTGTCAATATTGTACATCTCATTCGCATTATTCATGTGGTTTGTGTCTGCAGTCATGGCTTTAACAGGACCAAAGTATGCCCTTGCACTTGGAGCTGCTGGGTTCAGGTAATCATTGTACTTAAATGTTCATTTTTGGCATTAATATTTTTTAAATTCAAAACTATATTTTACCTTAATGAAGCTTTGATCTCAAAAACTTTACCATATCTCCATATTTTACCTATACATAATCTATTGCCTAATTCAACTATTTCCAAAATTGGACAGCCATTTTGGTTATTTGAACAATTGAGTCTATACTCCCTGGTTTTGTTCCTTTCCGTATATTTAGTTGTTGGACAGTAAACTTTTAATTTGACTCCACTCTCAAATATTTCTTCAAATATAAAGGGATTTCCCATGGTAGTGGTTCCCATTAATATTTTTGATTTTCCAAAGCATAGCAACTATTTTTTTTTAAATAAAAAGAATATAAAACATGTGTTATGGTGTTTACTCGAAAAGCAAGTTTTTATAAGTTTACTTTCAAGTTTTATACATAGATAAAAAAAACATTATTTGCCAGAAGATATGTCAAAAACCTTAAGAAGACAGCTGTGTTAATTGTAAGTCTCACAGAAAATGCTTCAAATGTTCACTGTAAAATGTTCTCTTTTGGCCCAAAAAGTAAGGAAAAATAACTAAAAAGTAAGCGATTTTAGAAGATTTCTTATAGTTACATTCTAAAAGGCATATCGGTTCGACACAAAAGGACATATACTGTACAATAAAAAGAAGTGTCTGGAGGGATTAGCGATTTAAAATAACTATTTTGATTGTTGAAAGACAAATATATCAGGTAACAGTTTTACTTGTAATTGTGAGAGTAGTCGGTGACTGCTAGTTAGATGTGTTCGGTGACTGCTAGTTAGATGTGTTCGGTGACTGCTAGTTAGATGTGTTCGGTGACTGCTAGTTAGATGTGTTCGGTGACTGCTAGTTTGATGTGTTCGGTGACTGCTAGTTAGATGTGTTCGGTGACTGCTAGTTAGATGTGTTCGGTGACTGCTAGTTAGATGTGTTCGGTGACTGCTAGTTAGATGTGTTCGGTGACTGCTAGTTAGATGTGTTCGGTGACTGCTAGTTAGATGTGTTCGGTGACTGCTAGTTAGATGTGTTCGGTGACTGCTAGTTAGATGTGTTCGGTGACTGCTAGTTAGATGTGTTCGTTGTATGGATTGTATAATAATGCTCGGGTTTTCAAAGGTATGAATTAATGCGTGTATTTATTGTCTTTCAGTATCTTCCTTGCTTCGATGCTGCCAGAGAATAGTTTGCTTTTGTATATTGGCTCCGTTTTTAACGGAATCGGTGCAGCCATTCTCTGGACTAGTCAAGGAGTCTACATCATTCTCAATTCTACCACAACTACTATTACGAGAAATATTGCAATATTCTCTGGACTCTGCCATTCTTCGTAAGTTTACACAAGAAATATAAAACTACAATTATTAATAAGTGGTTGCTAATTGCTTTTTATTTTATTTGCCAATTCACATGGACAGCAGTCCCATCCTTGTGGAGTGAAGTACTGATTGTAAGCTTAGTCTGAACCTTGGATGAACTTAGCACTGCAGTCCAAAGCCTTAGTCACTAAGTCACACACACACTGACTATTTTAGTATGATTAGTAAAAATTATGTTTATTAGGTCTTTATATTTATTATAAATTTGTTATAGAACCTATAAAGTGTTTTAGGGTTACATTTTTTGGTTACATTTAGACACTGATTGTCAGTATATGGGTGAATATGGATTCCAAAAGAGTGTGACAAGTATAAATAGGCGAACGTAGTCATTATTACAAACTAAGGTCGACTATTCCTTAGAAAGTGCATTAATTAATGGCTCAATGACTACTGAATGACTACAATGACTACTGAACAACTGATGGTTATTAGCTAGATGATCCCTTTTAAAATTTGTAGTGACTTTTGGTGTAAAAATTGTGAAAGTGTGAAAACACAACATTTTCCGATAAATGTAGCTTTATTTTTGAAATTTGTTAATGATGGAGTATCAGATGAGGGAGGCAAAGGACATTTGCCATCATTATGTGAAAATTACCAATCACGACGTTTCGATTTGGTAAAACCCAAACCTTTTTCAAGTGCTAAAAACTAAATTACATCTACACAAACATGTTATAAAACTATGTTCTTTAACTAATAAACTTATCTACATTTTAACCTAGATCCTAGAATGGGGTACAACAAAATGAACTTCTACTAAATATAAAAATGTTAGCAGGGTTAAATTAATATAACCAATTAGGCGCTGTCAAGGTCACGATATCAACGAAAAAATGTTAAAACACAATTAAAATTAATATTCAAATCAGACTGAAATAATATTACATTAACTAATCATAAATATATGGTTCCTGAAAAACACTATTAAAATAACATTCAACATGCACAAAGAAATGATATATATGATTCGAAAGGACTGAGACTACTATTACAATTACATTTTACTATTACAATTACATTTTAACCTGAAAAGACAACAATTATTAGGAATAAAACAATACAATAATCAAATACTACAAAAATGTAGCTTGATTTCCTATTAGTTGTCAAGGAAGCTGAACATAGAATCAATGTATATAAAACTGAGTATATGTGTCTGTCCTTTATGCATTACTAGACCACTTATTGGATCACCATGAAACTTTGGGAAGTTGTAGAGTTCACTCCTGGGAAGATTTCTGGTATGGTTTTACTCACATCCAACTCTAGGGCTTCGCTTAACTGTCCTTTAAATTTCAATGTTATTCTTATGGAGTAATTTATTTAACTAATCATCAGCTGTTGAACAAATGGAATGAACACTTTGGAAACACACCCAAGTGGAATATCAAATTAAAGGTATTCTTAAATTGATTTTTAATATACCATCAGATTTTAGAAAAGACTATGTTTATGAGCTCCACTGCCCCGAACACCAACATTAATTGTGGTATTGTGATACAGTTCAAGTGTTCCAGTGAGGTCATAGGGTGAGTTCCACAATTGGGCCTAAAGCAAAATGTCCTGGTGAGGCCACATAAGTAAACTACCATAGATAAAGGTACCATAAATAAACTAAAACATTACTATTTATATCTTAGTCCCTTAGCATGGCACAGGTAAACAGCTAGTAGATAAATAATGAAGAATTAATGTAAAATGACAAATCACATCACAAATAATCCAGATTGATATTTACCAAACAATATAAAAATGTATTCTATTTGTTCATAGGATGCTCTATGGCAATGTGTTTGTGTACTTCGCTTTTGAAGGCAAGTCAACAATAGACAGGCCTGTGCGAGTGCTGGTGTTATGTGTGCTTCTAGGATTGACGATAGCAGCAGTGGGCGTGGCTGCCCTACTACCCCACCCTGTCCATGATGACAAGCATACAACCCCTATAGGAGGTGCTTGGCAGGCAATGAGGAAATCATGGGCTATCGCAAGGACTAAACAAATGATTATATTGTGTCCCATGTTCTTTTATTGTGGTAAGATTTTCGGTTTTATTTAGACTTCACAAATATATCATAGATATTGTATTCTTTATAAAAGATGCCATTTGTAACTAAATTTAAATACATTATTACTGTTGTAATTTTAAAGTATAATAATATTAATTAATTATGAGTAAATTGTAATAAGTAAATGTGTTCTCGAAGGAGGTGTAAGGTTATGTGAAAGTTGAATCAGTCATACTTGTGTCTATAAGTAGATTTATAACATAAAAAATATATTCCTTCATATGCATTAAAACTATTATTTTATTATATACAAGCTTGCAGATTTCTTGATTTGACTGTGTCAATAAACGAACTACATATATACGTATACATTACCTAGCAATGCTTTAAACTGCTTAAGATAACTATTTCAAAAGAGATGCTGAAGTTAACACAAAAATGTCTCTATGGATATCAACATTTTGGTAATTAATAAATATGCCCATTGACACAGCATATCCTATATATATAGTGCACAATTTTGTTATTAAGAAATATAACTAACATAATATATAAATTCAACTTGAAAAAGTTATCAAATAAACAAATAATACTCATGAGTTACTATTTTAGTTAAAGGATTCATAGAGCAAATTACTTTATTGCGAATTCCAATAATACAAATTTGTAGGTTTATCAAACATTCTCAATTCTATATATTCTCAAAAACTTTCTTACTAGTACAATTTTTTAGGTTTACAGCTATCCTATCTGTCAGGTGTGTTTGGAGCTGCTGTAGGATTCACTTCATATTCCAGTGGATATTCATCAACTCAACTAGTTGCAGTAACAGGATTTTTTACTGGCATTGGAGAAATTCTTGGTAAATTGTTCATCTAATCAATTATAAACTATTTATTTACATTTTAATAAACCAAACTAATAATGCTTCCTTTTATAACATGAGCCAGTGAATACTATGAAAATTTGTGTAAAAAGTCAAGTATGAAAGTAGTACAGCAATTTGTTGATTTCAATTATAATTTAATTTCCATTAAGGAATATTGTGCTACTTTTTAATAATCATTCCTCTAATGACTTTCCTATGCTTGATGATTTAAAATTTGATTTAGAATCAAATCCAATCTCTAATGGGCATATGTGAAGAAAATCTGACCTGACTATGTTTCAAACGTAACATAGTCCACCCATACACGTGCAATGATATAGACCCATCTGACCACCCATACACCTACAGTGGTACTGACCCACCTGTCCACCCATACATGTATAGTGGTACTGACCCACCTGTGCACCTATACACGTACAGTGGTACTGACTCAGCTGTCCACACCTATATGTACAGTGTTAGTGACCCATCTGATCACCTATACACGTACAGTAGTATTGACCCATCTGACCACCCATTCACGACCAGTGGTACTGACCCACCTGACCACCCATACACATAAAGTGGTAATGACCCGCCTGACCACCCATACACGTACAATGGTATTGACATATGACCACCCATACACGTACAGTGTTACTGACCCACCTGACCACCCATACATGTACAGTGGTACTGACCCACCTGACCACCCATACATGTACAGTGCTATTGACCCACCTGACCACCCATACATGTACAGTGGTACTGACCCACCTGACCACCCATACATGTACAGTGGTACTGGCCCACCTGACCACCCATACACGTACAGTGGTACTGACCCACCTGACCACCCATACATGTACAGTGGTATTGACCCGCCTGACCCACCATACACGTACAGTGTTACTGACCCACCTGACCACCCATACATGTACAGTGGTACTGACCCACCTGACCACCCATACATGTACAGTGCTATTGACCCACCTGACCACCCATACATGTACAGTGGTACTGACCCACCTGACCACCCATACATGTACAGTGGTACTGACCCACCTGACCATCCATACATGTACAGTGGTACTGACCCACCTGACCACCCATACATGTACAGTGGTATTGACCCGCCTGACCCACCATACACGTACAGTGTTACTGACCCACCTGACCACCCATACATGTACAGTGGTACTGACCCACCTGACCACCCATACATGTACAGTGCTATTGACCCACCTGACCACCCATACACGTACAGTGGTACTGACTCACCTGACCACCCATATACGTACAGTGGTATTGATCCACCTATCCACGCCTAACCAAATATAACAGTTACATATAGTCGGTACATACCATAGCTGGTAAGCTGGCTACCACCTCACATGGTGCTTTAACAAAGCAGCCATAGATTAGCCAGTTCATAACTTGCTGAAAGCTGATACAAATGTGTTGGGACACTTAACTAATCCTCTAATGCTTTTGTTTTTCTTAACACGATCACTGTGGGTGGCCCAGTACTGTGCCAACCACACTATACACTATCCAGCAAAATATGGTCAGTGTGAGCTGAGGATCCATCCAGGACGGAGGGTTATGTTGTTTTTGTGTCTTTTGGGTGCCTATAATGTAACGTTCAGTGTGGTTCCAATATCCTACATATGTAAAGTTTTTTCTTGTTGTGTTAATTTGGTGTGACATAGTATAGTTTTTCAGAATGTGGGGTTAGTTTTATTGATATTGATCTCGCAATGAACGTGTTAACTTCTATAAAAATACATGTATTGTCTTTACTTCTATAAAAATACATACATTTATGGCTGGATAAGTTCTACTTAACAATTACAGTAATGACAATGCTCTCCCATTTCCAGCGGAAGTATTCCTGGTATTGGTCAATCCCATGCTTGCGGCACGTCCTTGGATGCGGAGTGTCATCGTATGTCTAGGTATGCTCAATGATTGTGGTGCGTTCTTTTTGACCTTCCTCAATTATTCCAACAGTTCAGTCTTTTCTCCCACCACTGAGGAAACCATAATTCCTAGTAGGTAATTAAAATTTTGCTGAATATATTAATATAGTTAGATAGTTGTTTGAAAGTTATTTGTTAGCGTTCCATAGTTCATGATTGGTAAATTTGTTGGATATTTCCAACGCTTTATGTATTTAAACACTTATGTTATCTTCAGGTGTTACTAGCTACCTTATCCTACATTTCCTTCTCCAAATTAACTCTATCAATGAAATAAAACTCTTATAACTACATATTTATGGATTACGATGGACTCTTCTGACAGTCACTCGCAATTACAAAATACACAACTATGACAAAATATACTATAAAAAAAAAAACTATATAAATATTTTTGTCATAATTGTGTACATTTGTAATGGTTTGTGGGAGGACAAGTCTTTCTGAAGAGTCCATTGTAATCCATAAGCTTGTAATTTTTTAAGAGTTTTCTTTAGTCTTTAACTTAGACTAATTTTAAACATGAATTGGGTTTAATTTAGAGGGAAAAAATATAAATTAGTTTTAAATGTAGGATAAGGTACTTAGTAACATAACATTGAAAAGTGTTAGTTTTTAAAGCTCTAAAAAAATTACCAATTATAGTCAGACTATATAACTATGCATAAAAACTACCTTTGCTAATAAACTTAATTTATCTTCTAATATCTTTTTATGTATAAGAAAGGTCACACTGGCCGTCCATGTTTACTTGTTAAAACCATATGATTGATAGTTAATTGCCGTTTTGTCCAGCCCCAGGTTAGCAGTGGTCATTGCTGTCATGCTGGGTTTCAGTGATGGCATCTTTATGCCAATGTTGATATCTCTTATGGGGAAGCTATATCCCAGTGAAAGTGCCTCAGCTCTGACCTTCTACATTTTTTGCTTTGTAAGTGCATGAATTTTATACTTAGACAATGTTGATAGAAATGTAACCTTCAAGAGCACACTCACGTCCTCTGAATACCACCCAATTGTTTTTATATTTCTCAGTTTAAGTTTGTCGTGGACAATTTCCGTACTCACGTAAATTTACTTCATAGCTCCAGGCATCAACCTGCCACCATCGGCCACCTCAGATTACAGCTCTGAGCTGAGTAATTACAATCCTAATTTATCTTGGGGTCCAGTCTGCCCCTGTGTGCTGTTTCAGGTTGTGTTTTTCCTTATTGTGTATACTGGTCCATAGGTTGTGATTCGTTAGATATTTTTTAAGTATATAACATTTTATTGTGTTTATTAAATCAATGCTCAATCAAATGAAATACACAAATTATTTAAAAAATTGAGTTCTGAAAAAATTACACAAATTAAGATAGTAAATATTTGCCTATGTTTGTGATTATTTGTAAGGTAGATCATAAATTTTAAGGAATAGATTTATTTTTATATTGATTCTACATGTATAAAAGATACAATATAGTTTTTCTCCTAACTGTTAAAGTTTTCATAAATATTTCTCTTTTCAAAACATTTACATTTTTTAAATGTATCTTTACAAGGCTATCATTTTGCACATCCATCATGAATTATAAAGGGCGACTTACATTAAGGTATTGTTTATATTTGGTTGAAAGTAACAATAATTAACTGTTCTTTTTTTCAGAGCCTTGCAGCAGCCATTAGTTTCTTCTACAGTTCCCTTCTAGGTCTTCATTGGCAACTTCTTATACTCGGAGTGGAAAGCATTGTTGGTGCTTTTTGTTATTGTTATATTAATAAAAGTGTATGGAATAAATAACTTATTTTCATAATAATCAACACTGTTTTATTTTCTAGATATATTATAATAATTAAATATGATTGGGCTGATTAGAATGTGAACTGTGATATATATTTAGCGCATGTAGAGGTTTCGACAGCAGAGGGGAAATGTTCCACCACTCTGTCTCTGGTTGGCATTAGGGAGTGGTGAGTTGGTGGGAGGGTAAGATGTTTATGTTGTTGTAGGTTATGTTAAGGTAGTAGAGAAGACTGCTTGAATTATAACACTCGATATACTATAGCCGTAATTTTGTATTTTGTAATTTTCAACTTGTTTCTTTGATATATAATGAAACTGATTATAAAAATAATGCACAAAATGCGTAGGAACATAACAAATATAAACTGTTTCAAATTTTCAGTAAATAAACTAACACCATAGTGAACTATGCAACAGATTTAATTAAATTAACTTGTTATACCTTCTCTTTAGCTTTTCTTTTTTTTAATTGTGTAGTATCAATATGAGTAGTCGGTCAGTAAGTCAGAGTGGTGTAGCATAGGTCAGGTAAGACATTTCAAGGTTCGCTCATTGAAAATGAATACGGCATGGCAGAATTTTACCCAGATATCTTCACCCACCCAGCTCTTTTCTTCTATTTGGGTTCTGTTGTTATGCCTATTTACCTTAGCTACACAATATAACTTAGTAAAATAGTAATATATTATCTTTAGTCTAATAGACATTAATTATAATGTAAAACATTGTTGATGTAGTGATTGTTCAACCAATTTCAATTTTATATTTTTCTTTTATGCTTTATTTATAAAAACTGGGATAGCATTTATGACAACATTGGATTATTGCGTGATGAATATAAGTACTTTATTGTCAGTTTGTATTATTTCCAAATAACAAAGAAATATTTTTATTTATAAATAGACTAAATAACTATTAAATTAAATATTTTAACGATACAACATAATCTTTAATGTAGTAAGTAGTAATTACATTGTATTTAAATTACATTGCAACCATCACAATGAAGTAAAAGTTGAAAACATTATCACTTGAATATACCTGGCTAAACATACACTTCAATACTCAGACATACACTTAAAGACAGCCATAATTCCATTCAAATTGCAGACTCGGTCATGAATGTATTATGTTCTAATTCAATGTCCCAGGAGTTGTCCCAAAACTCCTCAACCATTTAAAACGCATACAGCACTAAAAGCGCTTTAATTAAGCTTTTAGATGTTTTTGATTTTTCAGTTATTGTTTAATGCATCTAGGGAGGTTGTTAATTTAATTGTGTGATGGTAGCTGCTCAAATACGGTTGTTCTATGTCTTTGAACTATCACAAATTGTATCGAAATTGATCCAATAAGCAAAATTAAAGTTAGAAAATCGATTATTAACAAATTATTGACAGAATGGTATGAAAATAACCATATTGTGGTGTCGATGATCATACCCTGGAACATGAAAAAAGCGAATTTCAAGATATTCTGACTTTCCCTCCGTACTGATGGAACAATTTGTATGTGTGGGCGGCATTGTTTCTACTAACCATATTATTCACAAATATTACAATAATAAACATCAGCTAATAGTTATAATAGATATTTAACACTTCTTCAAGACAACTGCTTCAGTGACCTAATATTTTCATAAGAGAGCCCCCTCTTCACTCCTCACCTATGTCCAGATGGCTGTGAGCACAGACCAACTGTTCAATATTTAACACTTCTTCAAGAGAACTGCTTGAGTGACCTAATATTTTCATAAAAGAGCCCCCTCTTCACTCCTCACCTATGTCCAGATGGCTGTGAGTACAGACCAACTGTTCAATATTTAACACTTCTTCAAGACAACTGCTTGAGTGACCTAATATTTTCATAAAAGAGCCCCCTCTTCACTCCTCGCCTATGTCCAGATGGCTGTGAGCACAGACCAACTGTTCAATATTTAACACTTCTTCAAGAGAACTGCTTGAGTGACCTAATATTTTCATAAGAGAGCCCCCTCTTCACTCCTCACCTATGTCCAGATGGCTGTGAGCACAGACCAACTGTTCAATATTTAACACTTCTTCAAGAGAACTGCTTGAGTGACCTAATATTTTCATAAAAGAGCCCCCTCTTCACTCCTCACCTATGTCCAGATGGCTGTGAGTACAGACCAACTGTTCAGTATAGTCAAAGTCAAAATATCTTTATCACTATATAGTAGGTTAATTACCTTTGTGATCCGTCAAGTAATCCCAGCCTGATGATGACCTGCAAGATGGCAGGTTGACACGCGCGTAGCTAAGCTACAAATGTTGGATTACTTGACGGATCACAAAGGTAAATAACCTACTATATAGTGTTAATTCAGTAATCCAGAGGCCTAAACATGAAATTGAATAGTGTCAAAATCTAATCTAAAAACTAATACTATTTAACACTTCTTCCAGACAACTGCTTGAGTAGGCTAATGTTTTCATAAAAGTGTCCCCTCTTCACTCCTCACCTATATCAGATGGCCTTGAGTGGGCTAATATTCTCATAAAAGAGCCTCCTCTTCACTCATCACCTATGTCAGATGGCCTTGAGTGGGCTAATGTTTTCAAAAAAGGGCCCCTCTTCACTCCTCACCTATGTCAGATGGCCTTGAGTGGGCAAATGTTTTCATAAAAGACCCTCCTCTTCACTCCTCATCTATGTCAGATGGCCTTGAGTGGGCAAATGTTTTCATAAAAGACCCTCCTCTTCACTCCTCATCTATGTCAGATGGCCTTGAGTGGGCAAATGTTTTCATAAAAGAGCCTCCTCTTCACTCCTCACCTATGTCCAAGAAGGCCGTGAGCACAGACCAATTGTTCTTTGGAACGCTTGAGCTTGATCATCATTGGTGGGTTGAGTACTAGGTAGGGGATAGCACTGACGACACCGATTATAAATAATTAAACCTCAAAAAAATTTGGTAATTCGGCAATTCCTATACACTTACATAATTTGCCAGGTCTACATATTATTAACTGACTTTTAAAGAATTTTTAGTTTGACTAAGCCGTGTTGGTTGAATAATGTTTTTGATAATAATTTCTTATAGTAACACTAATATTATTCATGTAGGTTTGTCATCAAGTAAGGGGCCATCCCTAAATTATGTAACGCTAAAATCAGTCCTTTCAGATCCCCCCCCTACTCTCCGTGTAACAGACTTGTAATGGTAACACCAAAGTAATACTAAACCCCCCACAAAAATTATGTAGCACAGTCAGCAACCCCCCCTTTATTTTTTTTTTCATACACTTTCATGCATATTTTGATTTATGATAAAGTCATAGTTTAAACTGTTCCATTTGTTTTTTAATGGAGGTGAGAATATATTAGACCTACTAACAGTAAAATATATTTTTTAAATCTTGTACATTAGGGAAAAACGATTAAATTTTGTGAATGAATCTAAACAAATTATTGAGGTTTAATAGTTATGTAACGCTGTATAGAGGGTGGGGACCCTCTCCTGCAACAGTGCATAACGCTGACAAAAAAACCCCCTCCCCCCTTCAGGGGTTACGTAATTTAAGGACAGCCCCTAACTGTGTTTTAATATTAATCTACATTTAAGTTAGTTACTTTGCCAAACGGCCAAACAATTGTTACGGTATTTAGTACAAAATTCAAGGCTGCCTATAGTACATGCGAGAGGTCAACAAGTGCGCAGTGGCCTTTAACATGGTATCTAGTGGTTCAGATTAACATCACTAGATCTCAGTAATGACCAATTTGAGATGACTAATTGTCTACTAATTGCTATATAATGAACTAAATTTATATACAGGGTGTAACAAAACTCTCTACACAAACTTTAAGATAATGTTCCTTGGGTGAAATGAAGCAAAAAACATAATACAAAAAATGGTCTATCTCATTCCGTTTACTGTCTGTAGGCTATATCAGTATGTGTTTTTTACTATTTAAAATGTTTAAAACCAAATTACAAAGAAAATAATTGTTTTACAAAAAAATACCAAGATAGATAATTGTTAGTGCTTTTAATAAGAATTAAAACGACACCTTATTTTTTTAAATTAAACAATAAACAACAAAACTACAATGATTTTTGTAGTTTTGAACTATGCATTGAAGTCATTAAAATAATTTAATAATGATTGGTAAATAATCAATGCCATTGTATGGGTGGGCGGGTGGGTCAATACCACTGTATGTGTATGGGTGGGCGGGTGGGTAAATGCCATTGTATGTGTATGGGTGGGCGGGTGGGTCAATGCCATTGTATGTATATGGGTGGGCGGGTGGGTCAATGCCATTGTATGTGTATGGGTGGGCGGGTGGGTCAATACCACTGTATGTGTATGGGTGGGCGGGTGGGTGGGGGGTCAAAAAAGACATAACTTTGAGCAGTTACTGTAATGTAGGATTTATTAAGTTAAAAAATGTAATCCTTTTATTAATAGTTGAATAATAAATACTCATTTTTATAATCTGTCAAAATGTAGTTTTATTTTAAATATTTAAAAAGTACTACATTTATAGTGGTACTACGTTATTATAAGCCGACAGCCCATTAATAATGAATTCCATTGTTGCTCTATGGGTCCATTCTAAACTTTACAGTGTCATACAACTATCGTAGTAAATTTGTTATTTATTATTTGATTTTCACAAATAAGGCGTCTTTTTAATCCTTATTAAAAGCAATATCAATTACCTATCTCGGTATTTTTTCATAAAACCACTCGATTTTTTTTTTGTCCCACATGTGCAAGTGAGGCTGTACAGTTTAAAAAAAAAATCGTTGTAGTTTTGTTGTTTATTGTTTCATTTAAAAAAATAAGGTGTCGTTTTAATTCTTATTAAAAGCACTAACAATTATCTATCTTGGTATTTTTTCGTAAAACGATTAGTTTCTTTGTAATTTGGTTTTAAACATTTTAAATAGTAAAAACACATATTGATATACAGACAGTAAACGGAATGAGATAGACCATTTGTTGTATTATATTTTTTGCTTCATTTCACCCAAGGAACAATATCCTAAAGTTGGAGTAGAGAGTTTTGTTACACCTTGTATATTCCTTTTATGTTTACAAGAAAATATGCTAAAACATTTTATTCCCTTGTTTCTATAACAAATACTTTAAATAATTTATGCTATTTAAAAGAAAAATACTTATAACTCTCGGCTAATTAATTTGCTATTAAAAATATGTAAACCTGGTCAAATTAGTTAAAGGGTATGTTGACTGTTGAGGATGTATTTTTTAATAATGTTACATTTATATTATCACATGTTTCCAATTATATAACAGAATAAATACTTAATTTTATTTAATAAACATTTAATTAAAATCCATATTTTCTAGCCCCTGAGCTGCTTATAAGACTAAATTAAATAATTACCTTCGTCAATCAGGTTTTGTTACGAACTTATGAGCTGATTGACGAAGGTAATTATTTAATTTAAACATTTAATGCTATCTAGTGGCGTAATAAACCTGAATATAATTCCACTTTGGCCCATACATATTTTAAAATATTTCTTTAGATATGAGAGTTTAAAATTTAACAACTACACTTTCTTCATTTTTTTATATTTTATAGTTAGTATTATAAGATTGTCCCAGTACCCAAAACACCAAATATTGAATCCAGGTTTAACACTTCAAACGTAAACCCTCATTGCAGAATACTTTCTTTTCTTGAATAAAGTCTTTATACAAGAAATGAACAGTGAAACTTAAGGTCACTACCTCATGCCACTACAAAATTAAAATAACTTTAATTTCATTATTCACTGTCTAAAGGTATTCATTCTTTTGATTCACCTGTAAGTTGTATTATATTCCTCGTATTACCATCTGTAACCAATAATACATGCTATTATAAGATTAAACATATTTTATAAAAAGTGATTTTAATTGCTGGTTGACTTAAGACTTAGTATAAGGTAATAATAAGGCATAGCTCTGTTTTATCAATATTCTTGTAGACTTTAAGTATTTACTTTTTTCTTGATACTTTAGCCAATCAGTTGTTGTTCACGATGTCCTAGGTAATCAGTTGTTGTTCACGATGTCCTAGGTAATCAGTTGTTGTTCACGATGTCCTAGGTAATCAGTTGTTGTTCACGATGTCCTAGGTAATCAGTTGTTGTTCACGATGTCCTAGGTAATCAGTTGTTGTTCACGATGTCCTAGGTAATCAGTTGTTGTTCACGATGTCCTAGGTAATCAGTTGTTGTTCACGATGTCCTAGGTAATCAGTTGTTGTTCACGATGTCCTAGGTAATCAGTTGTTGTTCACGATGTCCTAGGTAATCAGTTGTTGTTCACGATGTCCTAGGTAATCAGTTCTTGTTGACGATTTTAGTTTAACTTTATAGGTTAACTGATATTTTTAATTAAACGTAATGTTAAGTAAAAATATATTTTCATTCATGCAAATTTTATTAAGATCTGTCCAATTACTTTGCTTAAAAAGCCAAACGACTGTTACGGTATTTAGCACAGTTTGATTATAGTACATGTGTTTGTCCACCATGAGCGCAGTTGTGTTACACGCTTGGCGCTACGTATTGTGGTTTACAATGTTGTCACTAGGCTGTACTACGTCCACTTTTATATCTACTCTTTTCTACTGACCAACGTATTACAATAAGGTATATATATTATAATGATATATTATGCCATATAACAATTAAATTCTTACATTTTGTCTCCAAGTTGGAAGAATTTGTAAATGCTAAAACTAATGCATTATTTTTAAATTAGTTTATAAAGCTCCCAGCTAGAAATTGTAATGTTTTAAATATAACTTAACATGCTACCTTCATAACTCCGAAGTGAATATCGTATGAAATAAAAAATTTCTGGAAGCCAATTGGTGTGAAGATTACCTTCTCCCACCAAGTAGTGATAGCTAAATGATCACTTTCCAGTATCAGTTACTTCTGATACTGATACTCTGGAGTACTGATTACTTTTAATGATTACTTGTACTCATGAGTACTTTGAGTCTTGTAGGTCCTTGAGTACAGCATTCAATGATTATTTTATATTTAGTAATCAACTAAAAAGTACTATAGTCCAGCCGTTCTAACTTTACCTCTGAGGTTTGCGGACTAAACTGGAAAATCAACGTAGGCAACGTCACATCCAGACCGCCAAAGCCCTCCTCTAAATTTTACATCCGGTGACTCACAATAGGGAAGAATGTAGGAAGGTACAAATTTATTATTTTTTTTAGTAGGAATTAAAATCATTTTAGTGTTTAATTGGGAAGCACTTTTTTTAATTTTTACAAGTATCAAAAAATGAAGTCAATTGGACAATTTGAACTTATAAAATTGTTTTGTAAAACCATCTGCAGACTCTTAATAGTCTGATGATGATGATGATATTTAGTAATTTTGGAATTAGCCAATTCGGTATAAAGTGTTGGGTCTATATAGGTTTGTAATCATGTGAGGCTTTGTATATCGGCCATAACCCGTGCTTGCCGTGTGACGTTACCGCATCAGAATCCTTCAGTCTTCTTCTCTCGCATGAGAGGCTTGCTCACATACTGTATTTCACTTCTTATCATCGCTCAAATCGTTGCGTCAGTTTTTACTAAGTTAGTTGTGAGTTACTTAATGTGATGGTAATAATTCATGCTAAAAAATGTGTGTTTATATCAGTGTGAAAAAAAGCAAATACAGTAGTTCTCATATCATCAGTAATGGTTTGATATCGTTAAACATCTGTTGGTATTGTTTTATTTACCATATAAATTTACAGTAGGTTTAGTTTTGGGGGGGGGAGGCGGCTTGAGCCCGGAGGCCCCTAAATCGGTCACTGGTAAGGGAAATATTGAAATTAATGCAATTTATCTATTATAGACTTAAAAAGAATATTTATTTTGACTGAGCTGAACTGGTTGAATGAGGTTTTAAATAATACATTCATATACTAAAATCGATATTATGAGTATAATTCACACAGATTTTCCATCAGGTAGTTCTGTCTCAAAAATTAATCGACGGCACAGTCACTTTCCCTTTAACAGCTAAAAAAACAGTTACAGTATTTAGTAAAAGTTTTGTTTTTTTGTTTTGATTGTGTTTTTTTCCCCCTAGCCAGGGAGAAATCTTCGAAAGATACAATAGGGGAAGTCAACTTAAGTTGAGGCAGCCGAGGGTCTAAAGACCTGCCATCTCTCCCCCTGTCTCAAATAAATTAGTCAAGGTTGCATGCACATGATAGTTGAAATTTGAACTTTTATTAATTCAAATTTTAATTAAAAATTATTATTAGCATTGCAATCCAATCAATGATAGTCCACTGATAGTCCTGCAAAGCACTTGTTCATTAGTCGATTTTAACGCTTTAAATTTCAACAAATTTTTAAATGAATACTCAATGTTGAATACTTATTGATTTTTTTAAATCCATTTCAATTAATTTTTGAAATAATATCAACAGTTGATCAGGAGCGTAGTTGGTCAAATCCCAGCTTCATAAGCTAAAGGTTCTCAATTCGATCCCAATCAAAGTCATAGCACAGTGTTATTATACTTTGGTCATGGCAAATCATGATACGAATCAACTGATAACCACTGGTTGTTCATTTGTCATTTGGCTAATAATTGATGACAATTTATAAGTAATCATTGGCCTTAGTTTGTAACAGTGACTAAATTCACTCATCTACTTTCATCACATTCATTCTACATCCATATTTGCCCATATCTTGATGATCGGCGTTTTAAGAAAAAATAAAAAAAATTTCTCTTTATTTAAAATAGTTTAAATGTTATTTCATTACTATTATAGGCAGAAGCCTAAACAAATTGACCATCAAAGATTTGAATACCATTAATTTAGATACTAAACATATTTCATTTTTAATAAACTCATTACTTATAAGAGTAAACAGTTGTAATATAGTTAAAAAATATAAATAAATCATGAACTACTAACAAAGCATTTTGTAAGTAGTTCACGATTGATTATCTTTTAAGTGTAATGCCCACAACAGAGGCTTTTTCTCTGTGATTCCCACATGTGCTTTACGCAGCACTTGTATCTGGATATGTATTGACATGTACGATGGTACACACTCACCTACCCAGTATATGGTGGTACCAACTCACCCACCAATCTGAATACGCACAGTGGTACTGATCCACCCACTTACTCAGACATGTACGGTAATACTCACCCACCCACCCATTCAGACATGTACGGTGGTAATGACCTACCCAATTACCCAGACATAATGACTCATCAAGACACGCACCATGGTATAGACCCACTCACCCACCTAAACACATACAGTAGTGCCGGACCGCCCACTTACCGAGACATTATCAGAGGTATTCATAAAATTGTACATCACGGAATGGAGATTAAGAAAGATTAAAATGTAGTACGATCATAGATATTATAAAGGCAGGAGTGCGGTAATCCAGGTGCTTGGTGAATATAGGTCTGCTCATCAAAATCACCATTTCTGGTTGAAATTTTAATGCTTGGCTGAGAGACTTGACATCCCCTTGAAGAGAACTAAGTGAATATTGCCTGAAGATATCAGACACATGTATCAAACTTGAGCCTCTGAGTGCCAATCAATAGACATGTAAGTATTAATAGACGTTGATATCGCATATTTGTTGTTTTTGATGGATTTTATAGGTTTAACTGTTAATATCACTGTTGATCGAACACTATTCGATTATAGAACTTTGAGGCTTCATTGTAATATTTTGGTACCTTTCATTTAGCTAAAAGAACAGATGTCGCTGTTTTGAAACGACAGAAGCTGCACCACTCTTATTGCTAAATTGTATAAAGTCAGAGCAGTCGTATTCAGTATATATATTTGATTTTTCATGTTTTATCTTCAAGTCAATAAAATATTTGTATTTAATTATGTACTTTAATGTTAATTGATAAATAATTGTCTATAAAATGGCTATCTTCATGTTTTTGTAACGTGAATATAAAAAAGTAATATTTGAACAATATAATATAATTTTGAAAAACTTTAGATTCAAACAATACATTTTTTGGATTTTTGATTGAAAGTAAGAGTCAAATAGTTTATATGCTCTAATAGCCCAACTATTCTGGTTTGCACAAATATATTTATTCATTATAACTGAATTTATATGAATGTTTTTCTTAAACACAGGAATGACACAAAAATAGCCAGCCACTTGAGGGGATTGTAGTGAATCAGAATCAGAAATTTTTATTACATTAAACAACATTACATGTCATAATATGTATTGTCAATAATACAGGCATAGCCTACTTAAAATCTAACAGACTTACTTAGCCTATTTCATTTACAGATCAGTCATATCAGCTAAGAAATAATCTTCAACTTCATAAAAACATTTGCTCTTTGCACTTCTATATATAACAATTTTCGCACCCAGAGGGTTAAAAGTCTACAAAGATATTCGCCATATTGGATTTATTACCACAAGAGCAATGTTGAATGTGGAATAGCACTTTGACTAAACGATTTGTCAAAAAATTATAATGTTTACATCGTTTGAAAGTGCGTAAAAGTTACTAGAAAATATACTTTTAACAAATTTTGTTTAAGATTAAGTTTGTTTAAAGATTGTTTGTATTTTCGTAAAAATCATGAATTAATGAACTAATATTCAATATTTTTTCATTTTCATGATTCAATATATTATTCATCACAAATAAGTATTTTTTGAAAATTAAATGGATTCTCTAGTAACTTTACACTCTTTCAAACGGTAACAAAAATTATCATTTTCTAACAAATCGTATTCTGCACAGTGCTTTTCTGCATTTAACACTGCTCTAATGGGAATAAATCCAATGTAGTGGCTACCTTTGCAAAAGATAAACTGCATGTTCCCCCACTGGATTGTTAGACTATTGGACTGTTAATAATAAATGGCTCATTCTTAGAACAAGTCAACCATAGTTAGTAAACAAACAAAAACCGTAGATATTCTTTCATGACTCTTACAAACCTCATATCCTAACATAAATAAGAAGTAGTATTTATAACAATAAGAATAAGAAGTAAGAACCTAACATAAATAAGAAAGTAGTGGATTAGATTAGATTAGATACACCGGGTTGTGGTCCTGTCGCCAAGCCCACTGCGCCTAGACTCCATGGCCCTTTGCGCCCCGAGACTGGCGACAGTGTCACAAGAGACCAGTCCCCCTTATGAAGGTCATGATCTCCCCGAGTGTAGCCCTTCTAATATCCTCTGGTTCCAGAAAAGCGGTACCCAGAGTCCTATACCTAAGAGATGAGAGAGCTCCACAATGACAAAAGATGTGTATGGAGCTCTCCTCATGCTCCTCACAGAGCCTACATGTGGAGTCCTCTGTTAGGCCCATAATCTTCATATGTCTGTTAAGAAGATTGTGTCCGGTCAGCATACCCGTAACCGCCCTCACCTTGGCCCGGTTACAGCTCAGCAGATCTCCGCTGTACCTGCGACCCGGTCCTTGGATAAGAGCACGAGACTGCCTGAGCCCGGACTCGGTCCTCCATCTGCTATCGTGTTCCTCAGAGGTCCACCTGTCAATTCTTCTTTTTATCTTTTGAAGAGGAATACCAAGAGCCGGCTCCAGCCCCAGCAGTGGGCACTTTGCCCCTCTCCTAGCCAGTGCATCGGCTCTCTCATTCCCATCAATACCAGCATGTCCAGGGACCCATATGAGTCTCACCTGTTTACGCTGGCAGAGAGTCTCCAGGATCCCCTGGCACTCCCATACCAGCTTAGAGCTTGTACGTGGTGCCATGATCGCCTTTATCGCCGCCTGGCTGTCCGAGCAGATTGAGACAACTCCTCCGAAGCCACCTAGACGCATTTCTTCTTGTGTGGCTATCATGATAGCCATCACCTCCGCCTGGAAGACGGTTGCATGGGCCCCTAGAGGTACAGACAGAACTTTCCGTGCTCCCCTCCTGTACACCCCCGCACCCGCACCTTCTTCTATAAGTGAGCCGTCTGTATACCAGACGCTTCCTTTTACTTGTGCGGGCTCGGTACTCCCCATCCACTCATCTCTGCTTGGAAGGAAGGCCCTAACCCGCCTGTCGATTCTGTACTTAGGTACCATTAAGTCTGTTCCCATCGAAATCAACGGGTCCAGACCAATGTCCCCAGATAGTATACTCCCGTGGAGTCCTGGTTGGCCAGACAGCCAGCCACCAGTCGTCCTTATTCTGAAGGCCGCTTTACAGGCCTCCCCTTTTACAAACAGGTCCGTTGGGCGGAGCCCAGTGAGGACCTCCATCGCCGAGAAAGTAGTGGAGTCTTAGGTGCTACATAATCAGGGTCCAAAAATGTTATTACTAAATTCTTATTGGCTTGAAATTATTGTCACTTTAGTTTACTGAGGGGAAGGTAAACTCTGAGGCCATTCCTAAATTGCACTTCAACCTTAGGTTTATTGTGCTCCCTTGTTGCCTACCAGAATGAGGTACCGATTCCAAGTGGATTAGCCAGCTGTAAAATCTTTTCCCTCAGCCTAGCTACCATTCTTTCTTCTGAGAGCTCGTCCATGAATATTCTCCTTCTCCTGAGCTCAATTAACCCTGAGACTCAGTTAATTGGTGTTCAGCAGACTCAAGAGCCTCATCACAAAGTTGGCAACTGGTGTTTTCTTTGTAGATACCAATCTTTGCCAGATTTTTCCTGAAGTGGCGGTGTCCAGTAATATACGCAATCACCAACCTGTAATTTCCATTTATGGCGGTGAGTGATTTGGTCATCGAAGGGTTAGGTCTCCTCACCAGAGATTTTGCAGTCCTGGCCGTGAAACTGCTACCATCCACTTTGGTGGTGACTTCTCACCAAGTTCAGTATTTCAGTCTTGGCAATGGTAAGTCCAATACCACATACTGGTTCGGGCCCTAAGAATGGAGTACTCGCTCCCATCTTAGGTAGGAGGTCAGCCTCTTCGTTACCTGTGAGGTCGCTGTACCCTGAAACCCACCTCAATTGGACATTATTGATGCGGGCCAAGGCACACAAGACTCCCAAGTGAGTCTTGAGGTGAATTGGCAAGAGTCAAGTGCTTTAAGAGTGGCTTTACTGTCTGACAAATGCAGATCTGTTTTCCCCTGACTTGCTAGTCCCTGTTGGTCGCAGACAAGAATGGATTAGATCTCGGCCCAGTAGATTATGCAGTACCCCCCCAGATTGCCCCATTGGCGAATCCCAGTAGAGGGACCGTAAACCCCGTGCCCAGCCCCACCCTTTATGACAGATCCATCCGTGTACCAGATGATTTTTGTTGGTGGTGGGATTGTAGCTATTCTTAGTCTCCAGTAGTAGACTAGAGTGTTTGTCACTCCAATTGTCACAGAGTGTGTATTGATGGGTTGTAGTTTTAGGCAATAGCTGTTCAACGGTGATTGGTAAATTAAACTATGAAAGTTGGAGAAAGAAACAGTAAACTGAATTTACGATTACATAAAAAACTTGTAAATTATGCTCATTCTTATACTAAGGTAGACATGGTCATTGAGATTAAACTTGTAAATCATAATTTCTCATATGTCTTGTTTTACTACCATACATTGTGTTACATTGTAAGTCATATTTTTTATCTACAATGTAGCTTGTTTGTTTCAACCTATATATTCTCTTTTAAAATTAAATATCTGGTATACTAAAAGATTTACTTTTTTATTTTATTTTATTCAGATTACTGTATGTTCAGTATCGGTGGAAGGGGGGAAACACTTGTTACCACCAATTTTAAAAACATCTGATTTGTATCATATCGTATAACTATACAAATATTATAATTACAAGATCACTATAATTACATATCATTTAAATTTGTATGACTCTGTATATGCATATAACATACTTTACTAATTAATTATAACAGTACTTTTTAATTACAATTAAAAATTAAAATAATTTAAAACTTTCTTAATATAGGTTTGCATTTAAAATATTACAAATATAAAAAAATTATTATTAAAATAAATATACACTAAAATGTACATAGTTTACTAAGAGATTAAAAACAATTTGATTTTTTAAGCACAGCAAAATAATATCTATACGTTATGTATGTATGTACAAAAAAAATTGAAAAACTTGGGGTTTCCTCATTTCAATATATAAAATGTAGATAAATAATGAAAATGGACTAAATTTGAATACTCAAAGAAACTGAACTGTAAATATACAATATAAAAGAATGACATTTTCCTTGTGTCTTAAATAAGCAGATAACTTTATACATACCGGTATTATTTTGTTTTAATTAATAAAATTTTTATTATTTACTGGAGTTTTTAATATATCCTGATTATTGAACTAATTTTATGACTTTTATCTTCTGATGTTTACTTAGAGCTGAGTTCATTACAAACATTGTAATTTTAAAAATTATTTTAAACATGTTGAAAAGAAAAATGAGAATGATTGCTTAGATAAAAAAAAAAAAAAAATGTACAAAAGTTTAAAAACAATTGAGAATACTATTTTGATATGAAATAAAACATTTAATACGATATTTTATTTCTAAATTATAGATAATTGTTGTACAAGAAAAATTCAGTTTAGACAATTTCTTAAACTGTGTTACATAGAAAACTGTAAGTAATCTTTTAGTTTCATTGATCTTTGAAATATTGTTTACACTAAACAGTATGTTAATATTTAAGAATCACTACCACTAGAATCAGTCAAAGTCATCTAAGGAAAACTAAGTGCTTTGAATTTTTTATCACTAAAAGTAGCTGAAGGACCTCAAATGTCACTTTATAGATGTCTTTTGCCTGAAAGGTTTTTTGATTCTATCTTTTAATAAGGGAGGTAAATCTGACGACGGCTTGTATTTGTGTATTTTCTCTGTGTACAAGGAACTACTACAACCCTTTTTATTATTCAACCTATAAAAAATGTGGGATCTATGTAATGAATTTTGTAGGGATTCATCTGTTCACGGACTTTTGCTTGTGGTTTGTAAGAGGTACTCATTGTTGGAAAGGTAATTTTTCTGTGAACATTGTATCTGTTTGAACACTATTTAAATCTGATACCTAGATAATAATCATTAATATTAGAAAAACAACTTGACTCACTACTACACTATTTGCTTTTACAATAAAATAATTTATTTATTATTTTTTACACAGAAAACACCATTTTGACTTTTATAAAAGAAATTTCGTTTTACCAAAATAAAACAAGATTGTTAAAAAAGGTATCATGATCTTTTATTTATTTTATGTCACTTTTACTGCTAATTTTTTATATGTAAAAAAAGAGGCCGATATCCTTCTTAATCTTACTCTGCCGATTCCATTTCTCAATGACTATGTGAGGAACTTATTCAGACAAGTATGGGGGCGAACCAGTTCAGTCGAAGATAAACATTACTGATCACCTGTAATATATTAAGGATTCACTAAGCAGTCTAGGCTGGATTCGAACCAGCGCTATCTCTAACCCAGTCTCAAAGTCCTGACGCCTTAGACCGCTCGCTCAAAAAAAAAAAAAAAAAAAAAAAAAAAAAACCATTAAATAAGCTATAACTGAAGTAAAAATATATAGTTGACAATATTTTTCCATTTTAAATAATTTTAGATGTATTTGGTAATATTACTGAATGTAGTCGTTCATTTTTAGCAATTTCAATAAAAATGGGGTAAACAATGTTACTAACATTCCTAGGGGCAATGCGTCCAACTAGGCACTAGTCGTGAAGTTATCTTCACTTCTATCTTTTTTTTTAGTTGTGTAACTTTTTTAAAAACCTTTGGAATTCTTATAACCCTTCACCAATATAATGAGCATTAGCCTTAACACCATTGCGAAAAGGAAATGTCCTTTACACCCTTTTGAGCAATACAAAAATATCAGCAGTAAAGTAAAAAAAATAAATAGCAATAGTAGATTCTGATTAGAAAGGGCTTAAAAATAGGAATAGTTCAAATTATTAAGTTTTTAGTTGGAGAAAAGAAAATGTGCTCCAATGTCAAATTTTGAAAATATTAAAACATATTTTGTCAAAGCACATATTATCAATGAGTTTGTAATAAAACCACTATGGCTTTCAGATCCCACATTGATGAATTCAATAAGTTTTGTCAGTTTTGTGTCTATTTGAAGCTAATACTGGGGAGCAAAAATAAGTTGTCATACAGAATGTTTTACTAGTCAAGCAGCCAAAGGAAAGAATTCAATCATGGTATATACTTTTTAGTATTGCTCTCTACTTTCTCTTTTAGCAAAAACAACAAAAGTATAGAATTATTCAAAATCAATTCCGAAAGTTCTACTCAACACATTAGTTAGAGATAGCTGAAAGATTTAAACATTAACTTTGAATATGAAATTGAAAGTATTAGTATTGTGTGCTATACAGATGACTGACTTTGATGAGTGCAAAACAACTGTACACTAACAAGCGTCAACAAGTTCATAGTTAAATGTAACAGAAGGTACATTCGGTACTTTTGTGCTCAGTTAAAAACAACTATGAATTTACGAGGTAACTTTCAGAATTCTGATGAAAAGTAGCAGGATTCTCTCAGGCACCTGATGAAAAACCTAATTTTTTTAATTCAACCAGTTTCAAAATTGTGTATCAAGGATGTATTCACCAAACCACCCTGAATAAAGTGAAGGTAATGTAAAAAATTCAAAAATCTAATATATAAAAGTCTGAGAAAACCTTTTTAGACATAAAGTGGTGTAATACCTCTCAAACAGATCAATGTGTTTTTCACTATATGTTTCGGAGTTAACACACTCCATCTTCAGGTTTTAATAAATAACATTAACTTCAATTAAAGGAACGAAGGAAATGTTGGCATATCAAATAAAATAAGTAATACTCAAGACGTATGATGTACATTGATGGGTAGGTCTATAGACCATGATCCAAGTAAATTGGACACTGGAGTCTAAGGTAGTCCATTCCTGTCATCTGACATGGTGTTATGTTTATAGTTATTTGATTAGTCAATATGAACTGCTTCTCATAACCAAGAATTGCATTACATACTGAATGCGAACAAAAGTGAAGTTTTTGTTTAAAATATCATTATTGGACAATTCTTGGAAACATTTATATATTTCGTGAGATTCGTCAGACATGAATGAATGAATGAACGTTAATTTCCATATTAAAAATACAAATATTGAAAATCTTAATAAACGAGTTGAAAATCTTACAATAAAATAAGCTTAGTCTATACAATATTACAAAATAAATAAAGTTAAAATTCGAACATGTATGTATATATAATAGAAATAATTTAAGCTAAATAATAATAACAGGAAATGATCCTACTAGGGCAGATAGCCAGTGAGTAGGCTCAGTTGTTGAAACATTACATTTGCTTGACATGAGTAAATCAGATGGATTTAAATCTCATACGTAAGTGGAAAAGAGACTAGACTTACGGAATGCGAGAAACAGGAGCAAAATTACTTTATATTATGTAAAAATAATGATCCGTCATAAAACCGTTATTTTTATTTTAAATTCCCAACTCTCTCTATAGTCCTTTACACTAAATCAACCATCGCTTAGAGTTTCTTTTCTATGTTAGGCTTAGCTAGAAATGTACATGAAACATTTAAATCTCCGTTTAATGTTTTTTATCGCAACAAGAGTTTTTTACCTTTCCAATCCCAATTCAACTTTCCATAGTCCTTTCAACTAAATTCAACCAACACTTCATTGATGAGTTTAGCATGAAATGTCTATAAAATATAATGTAATACATTTTTAACATATTTCAGGGGTTTTTATGTGTTTGAACAATTTGATTTTACAGTATCAGATCATTAAAAACGTACCTAAAGAGAAGCCGGGCAGGGATGTTTATGCTTCCATTTATTAATACTTACTCTTTTATTTCTAAATTAATCACTATTATCCAAGTTTTATACTAAAAGGAGGTATTCTTCCATACTTTTTTTCAAGTTTTTCAATAAGGTATGTTAATTAATAACTTCCCATAGTCTTATCAAACCATTAAAAGTCTACCACAAAACACACAAAATCACCCAAGTCTTAGATTATAATACATCTACTGAGTTATATCATTAGTCAAATTTCGTCTAGATCTCTGATAGTTTTTAACAAAGAATATTCTTTAAATCTGACTAAATAAATAAATAAATAATAAAATAAATAAATAATCTTTATTGTCGTTTTACATAAAGCATTGACACAGTCACATATACATCTAAAAGACATAGTCAAAACAAAACAATCATTATGACTCTCTTTATAACCCTTTCAAATAATAGAATTTCTCCTAGTTCTTTCTCAAAAGAGGATATTCTTCTATACTTTTTCTAAATTAACTCTACCTGCTGTCCAATCAACCATATCAAGCAACACGTTATTTTGTGAGTCGACACCAACAAGGTCTATAAAACATTAAATAAAATGTAAATGTTGAACACTTTCCATGTTGTTTTATTTTGCTGTACAAGCAGTCTCAATTCTAGTTATTTCTTTGTACCATGTTAACAAAGAAAAAACAATTTTACTCTCCATGATTATTCTATCAGTATTTTATCCTGATTGGTTAATATTAACAATTGATGGTAAACTTTACCTCTTTTGTTCCGCCACCAATCTTCAGTTTTTTCTTACACTACCGGTTTCGGAGACTAATCTCCATCTTCCATCTTATTTTAAACTTTAATGGTTTAGTATGTAGTGAATAGTAAACACCTGAAGATGGAGATTAGTCTCCAAAACCGGTAGTGTAAGAAAAACTGAAGATTGGTGGCGGAACAAAAGAGGTAAAGTTTACCATCAATTATTAATTTTACTCTTCTAGCATCAATTAAATTTCTCCCCGTTCTCTCTTGGTTATGTTTTTGTGATCCACCCTTACAACTCTTCCACAAATTTTCTAAGTTCTACTATCTACATCTGAAGTTGTTTGTCATAGTACCGGATTAAGTGTCATCACTTGAATTGTTTTACCCAAATATTTTTGATTTTAAGATGTTTCTCTATATGCGTTAGTCGGATTCAAGTTGTTTACTGTTAGGCGAATCAAGGTTCAGCTTGCAGAAGTCCCATGTTTTAATATGATACTTGTACTCTTTTCTAACGTTAATAAAATTTCTTCACGTTTTTCAAACTGAAAGGAGATATTCTAACATACTTTTAAAAGTTAAACTCTATCCATGGTCATATCAACTAAATCAGCAACACTTAAATTTATTTAGTAAACCTTAATAAGGTATGTGTGTAGAATATCAATTATGGAAAATTGTGGTTTTAAATACTTTTCTAGGTTGGCTTGTTTTCTTACAGTTAACTGTGCGTAACTGTTAGCTTCAGGTTGTTTGTTAAGAATAGCAAACATCTATATGCCTCAACCTTATACTTCACCAGACTAGGCTAGGAAAGTAAAAACAGATAACTCTTTGAAGTATTATGAATAATATTATTTCACACTTGAGTATAACACCAATGTGGAAAGTCCTCTGAGTGCTGACCTCAAATGTGATCCAACCATCTCCAACATAACAACCAAATAATCATATGGCAGTGGTTTTAATGCATGAACATTTAGTTATAATTAATGATATAAACATATGAATTAGTTATATCTTCAATCATATCTAACTCATCTTGAATGATATTGTAGATTCATATCAACAGAAATGTATCCCTTTCCACAAATTTTAACTTTAATATTTACCATTACAACAATTAATTAATTTTATAACTTGAAGCTAGATTGATCTGGTAGATCCAGTGCGCAATTTGCACAGTAGACTCCCCCAATAGTATCTACTATTATTGCCCTACCTGATACAAAAATTGTTTTAACGAAACCTACCACTTTAGGAAGCATTTTAGGGTTCCATTCTTTTAATAAATTTGCTTAAAACTTTATATTGTTAACTGTAAACTAAAGTGGCTTATACATTTGACTATTACTACCAATGTCACATATTTAAATGACTAAAGTGTTTTTCCTTGTGAAAATGTACAATAAATATTATAAAAAATGTATTCTTCTTGTGTTTTTACCTTGTCTCAATGTAGTCCTTTAGTTGTCTCAATACGGCCGAGTTTTGGGCCACAATGAGACACTTTAAAGGATGTTTTTAAAGTGTCCTTAGAGTAATTTATCTTGATAGAAATCTTCAAAAAGTGCATGACTCCACTTATATTTTGAACCACCATTTATTTTATAAAACAAATTTAAAAAAATATTTTGTACTGGATTATGGTCACTTCAAATGTGAGGCAGTTGTCAATTTATTATTTTAATAAATATGATTTTCTCTCTCTCTCTTTCTCTCTTAGTACAAATTTATAAGTATTTATATTAGTGGTAACTGCCACTTTAGCGTTCCCTGCTGCCATAAGAAAGTAACCTCTGTTTATTTTTTCTCTATGTCATCTCATTATGATCCACCCTCCCTTACGATGTTGAACTTGCCTGCAGGGTGCTCTGGGCATGTTTGGTTGGGGTGACAGCAGTGGCAGTGACTGTCTACATATCTAGTCTAGGCTACATCATGACTCACAGCAGCATAGAGATGATTGTCGACAATCCTCAATATAACATCGGGCTTGTAGACTTTCCAGCGGTCACACTCTGTCCAAATTCCAAGATAATGAAAAGTAAACTCAGTAAAGAAGTGGATAGGTAAGTTAATTTTATCTATCATGTTTCCACTGATACAATTGTCCCATGACATGTGCCGCCATAAGTTAACGTAGTAGAAACGGTCTGTAACATGTAATGGGACAAGTGATGAGATAAAATATGTGCCAAGCTAACAGCAGCACAAAACATGTGCCACAGACAAAGCAACATGTGCCTGAAACATGCACAGTACAATTCCTATTCTTGAAACATGCACAGTGCTGTACTATTCTTTCTCCTATAAGACAGCACACAATGTAAACACCCATTCAAGAATTTTGCAGCAATTAAAATAAATAAATATAGAAGACCAATTTCATGACTTTGTATCTGGCACATGTTGCCCAACTCATCTGGGACTTGTAGGAATGGAAACGAGGCTTAATAAAACATTTGTTGTTATTTAATAACAATGCTGACAAGAAAACATCTCGGTTCACTCCATCTGCTTTATGCATGTTATGAGACTGCTTAAGAAAACAAAATAAATAACTGAATAGAATTGTTGTAAACAAATATATCATCATCCGAATGCTAATGAATGTTTTTCTTTTCAACAAAATTACACGCTGATTTTTTTTTAATTGGAGTAGATATAGAATATCTTTCCAAGGAAGATTTGTTAAAAGTTTTTTTGTCTTTAGAGTTTATACATTGATAGTTATTATATAAATGTACATGGTGGGTGGAGGATGAATTTTGTTTGTAGGATATCGAAGAGAGAAAACGTTTATTGAGTAAAAATGAGTTTATTTTAACATTTTATAAATATGTACAACTGCTTTTTAACTAAGAAACACAGGTTTCAGCTTAATGCCGAAGAGAGAACAAAATTCTTCAACACCATGATGGCATTAGATTTGATGAAGTACCCATTTTATCACCACCCCACATACTTCTTGACCAACGTGAACCACGGTGTATTTCCACTACCTAATGATGCTATCCTAGGCATCATGTTGAAGGTAAATGTATAAAAAATAATGGTAGTATTCTATACAACATTCAACTCTCAAGTTTTTTTTTTTCAACACTGTCAAATATTTCCAATTAATGATTTAATTAGTTTAATAACTCTCCAATTGCTAAAGGATCTATTGACTCTTTATCTTGCTCTGTGTCAGTCACGTTTGACTGATTCCAATAATTATTAATGAAAAATAATGTTTCTCTCATTTTTAGGATCAATAAATATTACATTTTTACCACCAGAAAATGGGGGCTGTTTCCGTCCGCGAAAAACGGTAAAAATGGGTTTCTGTTTCAACAATTTTGTTTGTAATAGTAATTGTATCATAACTCTTGATGTTGTTTGAAAGGTGAATCCCTATTCTAGTGGACCATGAGTTTATGTTTGTAAAAAATAGAACATTTTTATACTTTTTTCATGATTAAATACGGTATGTGAAACTTTATATGCCATTCTTGATGATTTTGCATTAAAAAATTCATAATATCAACTTAAGGTTTCAATTCATATTATCATTATAATAATTAACATGAACTGTATGGTAGAAATAAAAAAAAATCATGTTTTGGCCCGCTGATGGTAAGATTGCATTGCTACTATAGGGCTGTTAACTTTGCAGCAGAGACTTGGCGGTTTGGTAAACGGCAAACTTAACAGAAAGACATGAAATTTTATATGGCATGTTATTTATTTATTTATTTGTTTGTTTACGGTTACACCATTTTTACAAGGTTGACATGCTGAAATTATAATACAGTACTGATAAATTGAAAATACAGACAGTACGAATGTGAAATATAAACGCGAGTGAAATGTGAAAGGATAACATGATTAGCTGAGCCTAATTAATTTTGCCTCCCTTCTGCCTTTCCTCATGCTTTTATACTTTTTTTTTTTATTTTTGCGTAATTTTATTGAAAGGCAGATTAGGGAGTTACATAGATTCTGATGTTTTGTAATGATAGGATATATTAATGAATTTATAATGTGACAATGAAAAGATGAATACTATGATGATGATGATAACAATAATAATATAAGGATCTAGAATAAATAACTATAATAATAAATAACAGAAGGTAACGAACACAACAACGCAATAGACTACAGCACAAGCTATGGAAAGGAAAAAATTAAATTGCGACTTAGCATTAGTTAAAATTTTGTAACAATATCAATACAATAAATATACTACGAGTAGTCTTACGACTAGATAAACAGCAAAAATAATGCGCAAACAATAACAATACATGCAATATAACAACAATACACTAGAATAGCAGAATAATATTGACTAGTACGTAGAAAGATATGATGACATTGAACAGAAAAATAGACGCTACACAAGACCAGTACAACTAGATCACAGCAGAGTGAGATCACTGTTCCTCGAGAGCCAAAGACGCAATCCTCCTGACATCCCATGGACCGTAGTCAAAGAAGTCCACATATGGGCAGAGTCGATTACCGAGTCGATGCAGTCTATAGTTCGAATAAAATAACTTTGGTACTGGTGGAACGGCCTCACGCCACTGGTCTGAAATGACAAAACTCTGAGCTTTAACTTGCTGTCAAATGTAAAATAAGTAAGCAATAATTTTCAAGTTAATTGTATAGTGTACACCATTTTATATTCTTTAAGGAAAAATTATGCTGGAGATTTTTCTAGAGCTAATTTGCTTTTTAAAGTGATATTTGTATTTAAAAACACGTTTTTATGAGTGAAATTGCGCGTGAGTCGTCTTTAACCTGTCACTGTTGAGAGAATAATAATAATAAAATAATGTCTTGTGGATGGATGACAGTTTGATTTATTGTGATTAGTTTGGTATAAGTCTCATTTAATAATTTTAACAGGTTAATGAGAAATTAATTTTTTTGTAAACCCTTGCAAACTCTGAAACGAAAAACGCTAGACAAAATTTCTTTGAGCAAACATTAACTGTGTTATTTATGTATTACTAAAATAATACTGTGGTACTAATAAAACATGTGGAAAAATAATGAAGAGTTGATGAAGTAAACTCATAGTTCGTTTACATCGAGGCTGTGTCGGACGCGTAAGGTATACTCTGCTCAAGGGAAAGTGTAGACTGAATATTCAGCCCAAGCGTAAAACGAATTCCGATCGACGATATTTTCAGATAAGAAATGTTTCTCCAGTAATAAATAGGGTAAGTTAGTTGACTTTTGACTTTGAGGTGTGTTCGTGTTCATTTCTTTATCGATTTGACAGTGCTTAGTATAGTTTAATCACTAGTTTATTTTAATTACGGTTATTTAGTTTTAGTGATATTACAATTTTTTTATTTAGATATGACAATAATGCTATAGGATTCAGTGTATATATAATTATCAGTGTTTATTGCAATTCTAGTATTTAGGCTCTTTCAAATTTTAGGTAATGTTCTATTGGTAATTGACAAGATTTGTTTGCAATGGAAGAGGCCAGAGCTGAGCCAGTGACTGTACATTGTGCGTGTGGTATCACCGCCGCCTTGTTGACGATCTAGTTTTGAAAACTCCTGAATCTTTCTTCCTAGTTCAAGAAAATTCTATTTAATACGAGAGTAAGATTTAAGTGTCACTTAAATAACACAATTAATTTAGGTTTAAACAGATTTTGTCTAGCGTTTGTCATTACCGAGTTTGCAAAGGTTTACAAAAAAATTAATTTCTCACTAACCTGTTTGAATTATTAAATGAGACCTATACCAAAATAATCACAATGAATCAAACTGTCATCCATCCACAAGACATTATTTCATTATTATTATTCTCGCAACAGTAACAGGTTAAAGACGACTCACGCGTAATTTCACTCATAAAAACGTGTTTTTAAATACAAATATCACTTTAAAAAGCAAATTAGCTCTAGAAAAATCTCCAGCATAATTTTTCCTTAAAGAATATAAAATGGTGTACACTATACAATTAGTTTGAAAATTATTGCTTACTTATTTTACATTTGACAGCAAATTAAAGCTCAGAGTTTTGTCATTTCAGACCAGTGGCGTGAGGCCGTTCCGCCAGTACCAAAGTTATTTTATTCGAACTATAGGCAGAGGGCTATAAAGTTCATAGTGCGTGGAACAGTGTTGGCGAGCAAACAGCACATTGGAGCGAGTGGATCTAGGTGGCGGGACATGTAGGTCAATCAGCGCAAGCAGATCAGGGCAGTTGATTTGTCCACTTAGTATCTTGAATAGAAACATGCCATCGCTGATTTCTCTCCTTGTGGCTAGGGTATCAAGTCCAAGAAACCTTCTATTGTCCTGGGTAGGTACATCCTGGTACATGTACCCCATCCTACACCCAATGAGACGTAGAAAACGGCACTGAATGCTCTCCAGATGATCAATGTAACACTGTTGGTGGGGTGACCATATAGAGCTGCAATATTCAAGTTTCGACCTCACCAAAGAAATGTACAGTGTGCGAAGCGCCTCTATACTCAGTCCACACCTGGAGAATCTCATGATAAATCCCAAGACCCTGGTGGCCTTAGAACAAATTTCGTCGATATGCCGTGAGAAACTCAGATCCGCACACAATACAACCCCCAGATCACGAATGCTGTCGCTTCTAGCGAGTGGCAGGTTGCTTAGGCAGTAATTATAATGCACAGGCCTTCTAGCTCTACTATATGTAACCACCACACACTTGTTAATGTTAAGCCTCATGCAGTTATCGGTACACCAATCCTCGACCCGCCGAAGACATTGCTGAAGTCGAGAACAGTCCTCACCCGAGCGAACAACTCTAAAAATCTTCGTCGTCAGCAAACAGGAGACAGTTTGAGTCGATTACATCCACCACGTCACTGACGAACAAGGAGAATAGAAGCAGCCCGAGATGAGAGCCCTGTGGCACTCAAGAGAGAGCATCAAATGGATCAGACAATGCATCCTTGAATTTAACTTTGAGAGATCTGCCGCTCAGATACAAGCTGAACCATCTGAGTAGACTGCCGCTGATCCCAAACCCCTCCAACTTTGTAATAAGATGATCATGGCTAATGGTGTCAAACGCCTTTGAAAAGTCTAAGTATATGCAGTTGACCTGGTTTCCTGAAGCTAAAGTAGAGGTGACTAAATGTTGGAGGAGAGCTAGATTGGTGAAAGACGATCTCCCCGATATAAATCCGTGCTGTTCAGGGATTATCAGAGCTTGTAGGTGGAAAATAAGTTTGTCAATGAGAAGGCACTCAAAAACTTTGCCCAGAGCAGGTTGAATAACAATTGGCTGATAATTGGTGACCTCTCCCTTGGATGAAGATTTATGAATGGGCACGACATAGCCTTCTTTGAGTGCATTGGGGAAGACTCCGGCATGAAGACTCTTATTAAAATGTGCGGTTAGTTGAGGGGCAAGTAAAGTTGAGCAGTGTTTCAGGACAGATGCAGGTGCAGGCCAGTTCCCTTGAATTGGTTGAGTTCAGAAAGTTTCTTCTCAACGTCGAAAGTTTCAATCACGATTGAGGACAGGTTCATCTGATTTTCAAAGTTATAGTGAGAAGCTGACGAGGAAGGAAGCTTGTAACTGAGGAGAAGAAGGCAGCAAACAAGTTACAGATCTCAGAAGGTGACTGTGATGAATTACCATTGTATGTAAAGGAAGGTTCATTGACGGAGGATGACGTCACGCTCTTTATAAAGCCCCAAAAAGATTTAGGGTTTGAAGTAATGGCTGAGTTCACATGATTGATTATCATAACATTGGTTTGTAAGGATCTTACACTGGGACCGAACCATAGAAATCTTTCCATAATCCAAGGTGCGAAGGGTGGGCTTGTATTGGGAATGAAGTATTTTCTTCTTGATGACCAGTCGCCTCAACTCAGGGGTAAACCAGAGTGGGAAGTGAGTTGAACTGATTCTCTTGAGGGGAGTGTTCTCTAGAACAGCATTACGCACCAACTGCAGGAACTGGTCGAAGTGTTCATTGACGTCCTCGGGTATGAAGTACACCGTACCAAGTGATTGACTGAGATGCAGAAAAATCCTCGAGCAATCGCTTCTACTGAAGTCTCTAACAAAAAGTGGTTCTTCACGTGTAGTGTTATGGCGCACACAAACATCCAAGGCGAGAGCAGGATGATAGTCCTCTGCAGGAAGAAGAAGATCCAGAGCTTCCCTCACGGAATAATACGAACAAGAAATTACTAAGTCGAGTATAACACCACGGGCATTGGCAATAGTGTTAATTTTTTGAAGTTGGTTCAAGTTCATCATGTCGATGACCAGACTGGATGACCTGCACTTGGGAGTTGGTTGATCACAAGACCAATTCGTACTCGGCAGATTAAGGTCTCCTAGGAGTAAAACAGAAGAGGATCCCGAGTCGTGGGAAAGAAGCTCATCGACACCGCTGCACAGGTCAGCATATACATGGAACGGCTGCTGAGGAGGTATATAACAGGCGCCAAGTAGTAAAGGTTGATGTGCACCATATTGAAAAGATATAACAATATTTTCAGAGTTGGGTGACAGAGTAGGCAATACTTTGATAGGGATAAGTGAGCCGATCGCAACAAGAACACCACCACCACTGGACTTGCTGCTGGTAGCGGGACAACGGTCAAATCTATAGACATGTTCAAGTGATTCCATCATACGTCCTTACTGTGCGTGTGTGGGAGGGTGAGATATGGCCAGTGGGGGAGGGGGTTATTTAACTGTCATCATGTTAAAGATTGTAGTGTATATTTAAGATCTTTATTATGATAGCATTATTATTTTCTTTAATGAGAGTGATATGCTCATTCACAATGGAGGAGTATGGGTCAGTGGGATCTTATCAGTGATGCATGTCTATGAATGAGTAGGAATTTGTCAATAATGTACATGTATGGGTGGGTGGAATTTGTCAACGATGTACATGTATGGATGGTTGAGAGCTTATCAATGATGTACATGTGCTAGTAACATCTTTTCTATTTAAGTTTAAATTTAAGTAGAATCTTAAAAATTTAAATTTAAAGGTATAAAACTGTTATATGTAGTTCAAGGACAATATTGGTATATCAATGACTTTTCTGCTGAGATTTTCACAATAAGAGCTTTCTCATCAACACCTTGTGTCAGATGCTGCCTTAATGAATGCAATCAGCGTTGTTCGTAAGAAAGTAGAACAGCTGTAGATACATCGGCATTACTTTAATTATCCATCTTAAAGCTAAACACTTTCTGCCAATTCCATATCCTGATTTTGTTCTACAGTATTCTTCAGAACCAAACTCCTAATTATGTGTCGGAGCAGTTTGTTTACTTGTCACAAGTTGAAAGAATCCAGACAGTGGAGAGTCAATGTGAGCTATTCCAGTTCACTGCTCCACCACTTTCAATAAATCATTTATTGTCTCTGCGTGCAAGCTCTAGAATGCTCTGCCTGATTTTATCAGATCCATTGATAAGCGCACTTAGTTCGAGGCGGAGGTGAGATGTTTATCTGCTGCGGGCCTCGCTGGAGTAGTGGCTGGTGGCACTGTGGCTTGGTGGAGGCGGTAATGAGTGGTTGTGCTGACTGAATGCACTTTTAAAAAAATTTAATAAATAAAAAATGTTATATTATTAATTGAGATAGCCAAATTATTTTTAGTGAAAGTTTAACTATAATTCAAAAATTTTTAATGCCATTTTTCTCTTTCTTGTTAATTGTTATTTTTGAAATGGTATATTATCATGTATGATGAGGTTAGGTGGAAGAGAGGGCTTTTCAGCCCTGACTTCGCCTCATATAGAAACAATAAAGCCGTTTTTTATTTCATTGCCATATTTCTTATTAAAAGTTATATGTGATATATTAATTAATACTTGTTATCAAAAGCTTGAAGAAAAATGGTTGAACAATTTAAAGAGAATTACTAACAAGGACTATATTCTGTTCTATGACAGATACGCCCAATGTTGGATGATATGGTGCAAAACTGTAAATGGAGAGGTGTACAGAAACATTGTGCACAATTGCTGAAAGAGCAAGCCACGGAGGAAGGGTTCTGTTATTCGTTCAATAGCAAAACTGCTGGGGAATTTCTAGAGGGGTAAGGTGGTTAATCATATGATACATACAGAGAGAATTATTTTAAGCTCTTCTTCCCATTGTAGTTCCAGATTTCATCCATTCCTACAATCAATTTCTGAAAGAAGTTATTATTGTAGCTAGAAAACAGACTGGAAAGAATATTGACAAGCAAGGTGGATGGGCGATGAAGTAAGAAACACAGCTCTTGTGAAATTGTTTAATTTAAACACTAGTATGTACTCATAAAATTAACTGCTATTTTACTACTGCTATCAATCATTGTTATACAAATTTTCTGGAATGAACAAAGTTTTATTCATTCAGTCTAGTAAAATACATATTCTCTAGTAAAAAACAGAGTAATTTATTAATGTCATAATTGTACACTATGAGATCTCCATATTAACCTGTCATCGGTCGTGTAGTTGGATGGAATAAATTTGGATACATGTAGAGAAAATTTCTCACTCTTGATATTGACTAATTAAATGTCCAATATCATAAAAAAATGTATGTGTTTATTTTTAAGTTTATTTTATACACTTTAAGACAGTATAAAGTAATTTTTGATGCGTTTTATTTCTTTTAAAACTACCAAAAAATTATTAAATATAAACAGTTTTGTTATAGTTATTTCATAAATGTTGTAGTTGTGTTCGCTATTCTAAATACTAAATGCATATATATTTTTTTGTAATGCAGAGGGTAATTAAAGCACATATATAACAAGAGATTATTTATTAAATTTATCAATTCAATTAAATTCAAAATGCTTTATTTGTAAATGTACAAAGGTACAATAAATAGCGTCAAATTAGTTAAAGCTAGTTAAGGCTATAAAGCTTATTAATAGTTAGCTTAAGGCTTATTAAGTTGGTTAAAATCTTTAGCAGGGCTAAACATGTGTTAGAGATTTTAATTCTTAATTGAGAGAAAGCATGAATTTGTCACCAAAGTGCTGGAGTGACCGGGCATTCTATAAATTCCTATGATGGTGGTCCATGAACTCACCAACCGTATAGAAAGCATTAGACACAAGGTGACTTTTCAGCCGAGATTTAAATAATTTTTGGGAAATTTGGGATTTAATTCGTTCAGGGAGAACATTGACCAATCTGACTCCCATCTGCGAGGGAAGGCGTTCAAACGCCACCGTCTTGTGTTGTTCGATGCGGTAGGCGGCCCTCGCCCTTGTCTCATATCCATGGACGTCACTGCCGCTAGTCAAACTACATTTGTAGTAACAGTACACCGCCGTCTCAAGGATGTAAAGACAAGGAAGAGTCAGCAGTTCCAACTCCCTGAATGCTGTTCTGCATGACTCTCTGCATTTTAATTTCAAAATGACTCTCACCACTTTTTTCTGGAGTCTAAAAATTCTTTCAAAAAGGGTGTTTGCACTACTGCCCCATAATATTATGCCTTACAAAGATGGGGTACACGAGGCCATAATAGGCCATTAGTAGAACTTCTAAAGAGCAGTAGTTCGAGAGATTGCGCAAAGCAAAGATACCTTTTGCAACCCTAGAGCAAACATTATCTATGTGATTATTCCAGGTCAATCCCTTATCCAGGTATATTCCCAGGAATTTGGTACAGTCAGTTTCCTTAAGAGAAACATCATCTACCATTATAGTGGTTGAGGTCTCCGAATCGTGAGACCGCAACGAAAATTTGATGAAAGTTGTCTTTGAACAATTTGTTTGGAGATTGTCATTCAAAAACTTATGGATGCAAGAATTCAAATTGACAAAAGCTTGTATTTCCAGTTCAGGCTGAGAAGCAGCTCTGAAGCAGAGAGTTGTGTCGTCTGCGAATTGAATGATTCTTCCATTTGTGATTGATTCCTCCAGATCATTCACATAAATGAGGAATAGTGCTGGGCCAAAGATGGAACCCTGAGGGACTCCATGGTGCACTTTGATGAATTTAGAAATGACGTTTTCAACCTTCACACCTTGGCTACGGTCGCTAAGGTAGGACTGCAACCACACATGTGGTGGACCGCGAACACCATAGCGCCAGAGCTTCTGCAAAAGGATTTTGTGATTTACGCAATCGAATGCCTTTGAGAGATCGAGAAAGACACTTAGCATCTGTTTACGATCCTCAAAGGCCTCCGTGACAAAATCAACCAAATGAGTGACTGCATCAATTGTTGATCTGCCAAACCTAAAACCAAACTGGTTGTCGGTAAAAATTTTATGCTTTTCAAAAAATTTTAGTAGTTGATTTAGAAAAAGTTTTTTGAAAATCTTACTTATCACCGGTAAAAGAGAAATTGGACGATAATTGTTGGCTAGGCAAGAATCGTCTTTTTTTTATATTGGGACTATCTTTGCTAATTTTAACATGGAAGGAAAAACGCCAGTACTAAAGGAAAAATTTATTATTGTTGTAAGTGGCCCCAATATCAAATACAAAAAGTATAAAATTTACAAATACAGTATATTTTTCCCATTTTCAAGCAAACTATTTACATACAAATAAAAAACTATTTATTTACAACTTAAAATACTACTAAACACATGTAACTAAATGTTCAAACAAAATTAAAAACTTTATAATAAAAACTCAAATACAAAACAAATCTAGTCATGTATGGAGAAAACTTCTCTCCACTACTGAGACATAAACGGTCGCATATAGAGAAAACGTCTAACTGGCCAAAGATGTAGGTGCGTTGACCCCTTCCCCCGCTGCCCCCCACCACTATAGTTAACAAGAACTTACAAAAAATATGTGAAAAGTGTTAGACAAAGCATTCCTGGAAAGTCAATGTTGTAGGTTGACTATTAAAAAAGTTTCGAATGTAACAACTATTTTAGAGAGATTATTTTCTCACTACACGACCAGTGACAGGTTAAAATAAGTCAAGTTAGTGTTATGTTCATGTTGAAAGAAAGAGTGTTTGCTGATGAATACGGTTCTTGAATATCAGTTTTAATTTAATAACAGTATTTCACTATTATTTTTGCCAAATTGTATGATTGTTTGCTACTTTGTTTAACAACCTTATTATCTAAAACAAGCCACGTCCGAACAAATTTTTAATTTTAAAACTTTTTTCGAGGACGAGAAATTGATTAGCGCCGATCTCGACCCTGGGAAAATCCGGATTTCTGCCCCAGAGGCTCCTAGACTTCCCATGTATCATGTCGAGGCTGCGCAGTAGACTGTGACCTCACATGGGCAAAATCAACTGATTTGTTTATTCTATTAAATACTGGTAACTAAATACACCAATTGCATAGAAGCATTCAGCTAAATAGGAAGTAAGCTGTTTATCACTTATCAGCTAGAGTTGTAATTGCGGGAAGTGTACTCTGTAAAAATACTGTGTACTGGAGTTGTACATAGTATTTTTGTGTTCAATTTTGCCATTTAGCGCATGTGAACTAAAACATCATGGGAGATGCAAGTGATTCCAACAGTCTTCTTTTATAATTTTTCATGTACATTGTTATAGTTACTTAGCAGTATAATGTTATTTACATTGCAGAATAAGGTTAACTCTTATAAAATCAGCATTGTTTGTCCAAACTAACGCCTCGTATAATCAACTTCTAGCAGAAATAAAAATATGGAACCACTATCAACTTCTAGCAGAAAATGGGGTATCAAACTCCTAGGTATTTACCTCCTAAATCACATTATACTATTACATTTTGGAAGAGACAGCATTTAAGGCCCCTGCCCCCCTACCAAATAAAAAATACACTAAAAAACTCAAAATTGGGTAATTTTAAACTAATATACCCAAGTTGGGTATCAAATTAAAGGCATTATTCTTTTAATTAGTAATATACAGTACCATGCGATTTTAGAAAAGACTATGTTAATGAGCTCCACTGCTCCAAAAACCAAAATTCACGGTCATACTACTTAAGAATCCTGGCAAGGCCGTAGGCCAATCTTCCTCACAAAAGATCCACAAATGGGACTGTAGCAGAGTGCCATGGCCAAACTTTACCCCGTAAGGCTATAGGCCGAGTTCCACAAAGCGGCCTGTAGCATAGCGTCTTGGCGAGGTCTTAGGCTGAGCTCCCCCACGAGGCAGCAGGCCAAGTTCCACAAAGGGGCTAAAGGTAAACGAGGAAGACCTCCGAAACGAAATTACAAGCGATCCTAAAGATCCTCTGGGAGATATGGATGCTACATCTTCAGTTTGTAAAATTCAACTGAGTGAAGCTTATCTTTTTTGATCCGCCACCAATCTTGTGTTTTTCAGCATGACTCGTTTCGAAAGATTCCTTCATCTTCAGGAGCACTTCACTCTTGGCTTTCACTTTACATACTTCAAAGTTCAAATTCCACAAACAAATTCAACCAATTGTATGAACCACCAATGGTAAATTTAGAGGGGGTTGGTTGGTGATTCAAGGAGAGGGTGGCGTTGCCAACCATACTTTACTGAACTATTTGATTTTCTATTGTGTTGTATAATTGTATCAAAAACGTCATTACTTTGAAAATCGATTTGTTCATTTAATATCTGGAGAGGATCGTATTTTATCAATCTCTTCATGAATCACCAACCTACTCTAAATATACCGTTGGTTATTTTAACAGAAACAGTTAAAAGAACAAATTTAAACTTCAGTGTGTAATGTGAAAGCCCAGAATGAAGTCCACCTGAAG